>RJWJ010004365.1:0-76569 GCA_004363605.1 Indri indri
GGAGAGTCTCGGTTTCCACATTTGAGAGAGGGGAAAAGTGATAGTACCTAGATCACAGAATTGTGAGAATTATATAAGATAAAGTGTGGAAAGCACTTAGCATGGTGGCTGGCACAGAGTAAGAACTGTACACCAACATTAATATGCAGATTGAAGAAAGGGGGCTGCTGGTGGAGCCAGAGCTGGCAGGAGAGGCAGAGAGTAACTTCTGGACCAGGAGCTGAGCTGGGCTCTGGGCATGGCTGTCTCTTCTACCTCTTTTTTCCTCCACACCCCACGTTAGCCCCACGGGGAACGCTGCTGCTTTACAATCTGCACTTCTGTGGGGCTCGTTTGGGTGGTGCTGACATAAAGGCTGAAACCCATGTTACTGCAGGGAGCCACCTATGGGGTTCCCTTGAACCTGGTGCTGCTGCATCCACTCGCCAACCGTGCCTTCATGTGCTTTAGATCAGCCCTCCCTAAATTGCTATCCTGTTGCTTTAGTCCAAGTAGAGAGAAGCCAGTAATGAGTCCAGCCTGGTGAACGACTCAGGGAGGAACGTTCTTTTATTTCCCTGGTGAGACTTCATTGACTACCTAGGCAAGGCTTGGCAGGAGCTGTGAATTACCGGGATCTCGTTAGCAGCTTTGCCCCGCTGTTGGCTGGGCGCTTGCCGCGAGTGTGGAAGGATGCTGGCGGGGCGGAGCCCTCACGCAGGCCCCACGGCCTGTCTTCTTCACCGATTTCCTGAACTGTCTGCACACGTCTTAGTCCTGTTTGTCCTGGACAGTCAGGACTCGGATAGTCACCTAGCTCGTCTTTTATTTGTAACTGTCAAAGCCTGGTATAATTCAGTGAGCAAAAAAATGCTGGTTAGGGATATTGCAAAAAAGAAAGAAATCTTCTCTGATAAGTGACCAATCCCACAGTAGCAACAATGGCTTAGAAGTGTTTGAAATCTCTTCTGGAGCCATTCCTGGGGCTTCTTTTATTGTACCAGAAGGACGAAGGGATGGGTCAGCTCCTCCAGGATTCTCGTCTGATATTTCAGGAGCCTTAATAACTTCAACTCATGCTTCAGACCTTTCCCATGTAATTGGATCTGGGTCAGGACCTCCGTCTCTGCGTCCCACCTCTGAGTTCAGGAGGGTGAGCTCTAGGGCTGCATGCAATGGGGGGGGGGGGCCTTTTGACAACAAAAATGGGGCAAAGGGAAGTGTCTTAGCCCATTCCTGCTGCTATAACAGAAATGTCTTAGACTGAGTAATTTATAAACAACAGGAATTTATTTCTCATAGTTCTGGAGGCTGGGAAGTCCAAGATCAAGGCACTAGCAGATTTGGTGTCTGGTGAGGGCTGGTCTCTGCCTGCAAACTGCAACCTTGTTGCCGTATCTTCACAGGATGGAAGGCAAAAAAGGGCCAAACTCTCTCCCTCAAGCCCTTTTATAAGGGCACTAATCCTATCCCTAATCACCTCGTAAAAGCCCCGCCTCTTAGTACTGTTGTGTTGGGGATTAAGTTTTGACATGCATTTTGAAGGGACACAAATATTCAAACCATAGCTGGAAGGTTGAGGAGTCCAAGGCCAGGCTGGTTTGAGGGAGCAGCAGCCCTGATGATGCAGTATTCTGGATGGACCAGTTGCACAGGCACCCATAGCTTGTGTCTCGGAGCCAAGACGCTTCTCACTTTAATCATTTCTTGTGCAAGTCTTTTTGAAATGCATTTCGCACACCGTTATGTGGAAAACTCAATCTGTTTTCAATGGATTTCGTAATAACCATTATGATATCCATTATTTCATTGACAGGTTCAAGAAGTTCTGAAGTGCAGACCCTTATACAAAACAGCCCCAGACCTTGAACTTCTATAATTAATCTTTATTGCTTTTTTATTATAAAATTATAGTCTTAATTTTTTTAAAAAAAGTTATTTGTTATTTATTTTTAATAGTTTTTCCTGCCTCCTTCAAGACGATTTGCCTGGCATTTTGTTACTTTTGTCTCTCTTTAACACGCTTCTAGTAGCATCCCTCTCATTTGTTATCATTCATCTAGATTTAGGCTAGGGAAACTACACAATCAAGCTTATTACAATTGCATGTGAAGAATGGCCTCAGGATAGGCAAACGCTTAACTGATCAATATTGCTATTAGGATTAAACTTTCTAGTGGATTCTGGAAGAAGTTTAGGCTGTGGAATCAGAGAGACCTAAGTATAAATTGCCGCTTACTGGTTTTCGGAGCTTCAACAAATGACCTTAACATCCTCAGTTTCCTCAACATAACATAAAAATTTTAAAACCCCTAACTTTCATAGCTATTGTGAGGATTAAAAGAAATAGGGTGCCACACACTCATCACAGCGCTTGGCTTGTGGTGGTGACTTGATGAACACAGTTCTCTCACCCACACACCACTCCCATGTATCAAGATGTTGGGGGGAGTGTGTCTAGGACAAGGGACTCAAACTTGAACTTGTGTTGGAATCTCCTGAAGGGGGTTAGTAAAATACAGATCGCTGGGCCCCAGCCCCAGAGTTTCTGATTCAGTAGGAATAGGCCAGGGCCTGAAAAATTGTGTTTGGAAGAACTTTCCAGGTTATGCTGCTGCTAGTCTGGGGTCACAGACTGAGAACCACTGATCCAGTGGGGGTTAGATGTGAGTCCAAGTCCCTGCTTGGCCACTCAGTAGTCGTGTTAATTTGGCAAAGTCCTTTTGTTTTTTTTTAAGTGATTCCCGTGACTTTCTTTTTTTTCCATTTCATAATATTATGGGGGTACAAATGTTTTGATTCCATGAATTGCTTTTGTACAGTTTGAGTCAAAGTTGTAATTGTGCCCATCACCCAGATACTGTGCATTGTACCCCTTTGGGCAAGTCCCTTGACTTTTCTGAGCCATAGTTTCCTCATCTGAAACATGAGCATGATAACTTCTGCCTCATAAAGTTGTAATAAACAGTAAATAATATGGTAGTTGGAAAAGATCTAGTACTTAATAGGTCTTCATAAATCTTAATTTTTCCCTCTTTGAGGCAGAGTCTTCTTGTTTAGACTAAAGACTTTTAATGTTCCAAGGAACTAGAGCAACTAGATGATTTTACTCCTAGAATTATGTACATCTTGTCTTAGATGCTTTAAAATAAGACATCTGTTATTTACTCAGGAAAAGCAACAATAAACTCTGTACTGGGTAGTAAATTTTGATCCTGTACAGGTGCTTAGGAGACCAATCTCATTAACTTCTCACCTGTTTACCTTTTTGGGAAATGATGGATTAATTAAAAAATATTCCTCCTTGCAGACCGGAAAGGGTTTTATAGGTGAGTATATACAAGCCAACGAGTAATTTCTCCATTGGGTATATGTGGGCTATGGGCTGTGGGTTGGGGGCACCTATGTGGACTCATAAAAGTATACTCTTTTTTTTTTTTTTTTTTTTTTTTTTGAGACAGAGTCTCACTCTCTTGCCTGGGGCGAGTGCCGTGGCGTCAGCCTAGCTCACAGCAACCTCAAACTCCTGGGCTCAGGCAATCCTACTGTCTCAGCCTCCCGAGTAGCTGGGACTACAGGCATGCGCCACCATGCCCGGCTAATTTTTTCTGTACATATTTTTAGCTGTCCAATTAATTTCTTTCTATTTTTGGTAGAGACGGGGTCTCACTCTTGCTCAGGCTGGTCTCGAACTCCTGAGCTCAGAACGATCCGCCCGCCTCGGCCTCCCAGAGTGCTAGGATTACAGGCGTGAGCCACCGCGCCCGGCCCATAAAAGTATACTCTTAAGTTGCAGATTAGATATAACTCTAATAGAATTTGTTTTGTTCACATGACATACTGTCCAGGAAAAAAAATATCATGTTTTTCTGCTGTGAAATTGATTTGCTGGTGTTCTGCCAAATGGAAGCCTTATCATAGTAAATACATCAACTTTAATTATTCATTTCTATTTGCTTGAAGAAATATTCTTATGTGACATACATATGTTCATACATTTTCTTGTTATAACAACATGAATTAAATAAGTCACTTTCACACATAAATGCAACTCCAAGAGTCATTATCGCTAACTTGTGTTCTCACACATTTTCCCATTCAGCTGGAAAAAGGTAGTATTTGTGTAATGGGGAAGAATTATAAAGCAAAAGATGAGAATCTCTTTAGTGCTCTTTCAAGTAAAGGGCGGGGCAGGGGAAGCTCAGGCTACCATCTGCTATTACTGATAAATTGAAGCATCTCTATCTATAGAGATTCGTTAACATACCACTGGTTTGCCAATTTCATCTGCTCAATCTACAGAACCAAAATGAGGCCTCTAGTCTTTTCAGTTCATTGTCAAGTCACCCAAGGAATATATGTTAGGGTCTGTTCTGCCATCTGGTGTTCATGGAAGGGAACGTCCTCTGAGGCATTATGAGTTACATAGCCAGTAGTTTCTCTCATATCTTGGTGGTGGGTGTGAAATGGTTACAGTCTCAATGAAATGCAATTCCAGAGTCTCAGCCAAATTCCAATAAAAGGCAATTTCAGAACATATATCAAAGGGAAAAACGCACACACTCTTGGCCCAGTGATTTTACTTTTATGAATTCATCTCATGGATATATTTATACATGTGCACAGAGAAATGTACATATTATAAGAATATTCCTAGCATTAGTATTTATTATAGCAAAAGGCTGGAAACAAGCTCAATGTTCCTCAGTAGGGTACTGGTTAAATAAATTGTGATATATCCATACGATAGGTATACCATGCAGTTGTTTGAAGAATAAGGCAAAGACATATCTATAAATCTGAGACAATCACTAAGACATTGTTACATGAAATAAACATGATCAAGAACAGTGTGTATAATATGCTGACATTGGTATAAAAATGTTCATGTATGCACAGAATATCTCTAGAAGGATACTCAAGAAAGTGGTAACAGTGATTGACTTTGAGGACTAGAACTAGGTTGGTCAGCAATGAAAAAGTTACTTACTTCTCATTATTTACACCTTGTACTATAGTGATAATTTTAACATGTGTATGTAATACCTATTCAATTTTCAATTTTCCTTTCTTTCTTTCTTTTCTTTCTTTCTTTCTTTCTTTTTTTTTTTATAGAGACAGAGTCTTGCTCTGTCACCCAGGCTGGAGTACAGTGGCATTATCATAGCTCATTGCAGCCTCAAACTCCTGGGCTCAAGTGATCCTCTTGCCTCAGCCTCCTGAGTAGCTGGGACTACCGGCATGTGCCACCACGTCTTGCTAATATTTTTATTTTATGTAGCGACGGGGTCTCGCTATTGCTCAGGATGGTCTTGAACTCCTGGGTTCAAGCAATCCTTCCTCCTAAGCCTCCCAAAGTTAGATAATTTTTAAACACTAATATCCTGCTGTAGTTCTAAATTATCATGACTACAAAAGGTTTTTAACATTAACATGAACATCCGAACTTCGTGTATTTGGAAATTTCACAAATAGAGCTCTCTACTGCGCAAAAGTTCGTATGTTCAATGGAGAAGAGAGATGATGCATATACAAATCCCTTTTTCTTCTGCTTTCACCTCCTTTCTTCTGTCCATCCAACTAGGAGAGAGAATGGGGAGAGGTTGGAGAGACATAGGACCGAACCAGAGAGGCTGGATCGAACCAGCGGTGACGGTACTGACCTGAATGAAGGCTGTGGAGAATTTTGAGATCCTTCCGCAGTGATGTCCCAACAGGCCAGGTCAGGTTTGGGGAATTTACGTTCTAGGAGAGCCTACGTTAAAATAGAAGCACAGTGTACGTTGTTTGAAAGCAAAGCCGCCCAACATGGCGCCCATCGAAGGTAATCTCCTACGCCCTCTCCTGGTTTCACACAGGTGGGAACTAAAAGCCTCGTAGCAAGCAGGCTAGTGCAAAGCTCACACTGTTACCATATGGCCAAACATTTTTCAAAACAAAATATTTTTTTCTCCTATGACCATTGCTCTGATCTAGTTTTAGTCATGATATTTCATTCAGATGACATGAAATGAGGGCATAAGTTTTTTTTATGAAAAAATGCTGAGTTGGATAAATACATCTCAAGGACTCACATCTATGGGGGGAAGAGAGGAAAGCTTAAGAGGTACAGTCATTTCTTCCCCCGTTTATAGCCACAGGAAGCTCTATCTTGCTACTAGCTGAGGACAAGCATTAAATAATAAAATGCATTGGTTTATTTTAAGAAATTAGTTTGAAAAAGGTTAATAAACACTGTTTTATGGCAGTCTTGATCTTTTAACTCAGGCTTCGCACACAGCCGCTGCTAGGGCCTCGAGAGATGTGATAAGATGATAACATTCACTTCGGTCATGTAGGGGAGGGAAATAATTTTCTGTTTGCCCTTCATAGTTCTTAACTGGGACTCCCCGGGCTGATTAACAAGAGAAAAACAAGCAGAAGCTTATCAGCATGTATACCTCATGTACACGTGGAAGGAAACAGTGGAGAAATGAGTAAATCTCTGGAGCAGATCTCGAAGAAAGAGTTTCAGCCTCAGGCCTAATTACCATCCTTTTCTGAAACCAGGAAGGAACGGTGTGGAGAGAGACCCTGTTGAGACGAGATGGGCAGGAAAAGAACTGTGCAATTTGTTGTGCAGAGTTGAGTCCGCGCCTTCTCCACGCTTTAAGAGTATCTAGTGATTTGCATTATAGTGTAAATTTCCTTGCAATAGGGCAACTCTTCAGAGTTACTCCTGTGTCTATAGTTTCTCAAAATAACCAGCCCAAAATAATCCATAGGCCAAAAAGTCATATTTTGGGTTGGCGTATTCTGGTCTCCAACAGTCACATTTCGGGGTGGTGTGTCCTCACCCCTATCAGTCACCTTCTTTTCTGCATCTTTCCCATTTCTGCCCTTTCTCTCTTTGGGCCAATCATACTGACTCTTGTTCCAGCTGCCACCCAGGCTTAGACACACCTTCAAGGTATCCCTCCCATTTCAACCAAAATGCTTACCTATGGAATGCTACTCCACCTGTGACATACATAGTCTGGTTGAATTAGTTTATGCAATTACAGTATGAATGAGGCTTAACTTTTCCAGGAAGCATTTGTATTTTCCGAAGAGAAGTTTATTCGAGGAAGCGAATCTCCGGTTGATGGGTGTTGCTGGGGAAATGGCTCTGAGCAGCCACATCATTTCACTTCTGGCTTCCCTGATCAGTCAGTCAACAGCTATTTCTGGAGCACCGACCGTGTGTCAGGCACGGGCCTAGGTGCTGGGGATGCAACAGGTAAAGACAGACTCAGCCCTGGAAGGCTGATAATAAGCACATAATTAAATGAATATTTAGTGGGAAGGTGGGAAGGCAGATAATAAATACATAATCAAATGAATAAAGATAATTTTAGGTGTTGCTGCGTGTGCTGGAGGAGGTAAAGCAGGTGGTGTGGTACAGGATAAACGGGGCACAGGGTGGTACTTTAGCCTGTTGGGGGTGAAGGAAACCAAAAAGCCGCCACTCCAAAATAGGCTTCTTTGGTGTATTTTGAGATGGCTATTCGGAGGGGCTGCAAACACAGGAATAGTCCTGCAAAGCTGTCCTTTGCGGGGGGATATTCGCATCTGTAGAGGAAGGAAGTCTGTATCAGTGAAGTAAACAGCAGATGCGAACAGGCTTTCTGAGGCCCCCCTCACCCGGATCTAGGAAAAATTAACTCACGAGAAAAACAGACTAAAAGTCTAACTAACACTTTTAAAGTGTCGATAGGGAAACTTTTACCCCAGGCTTGCTTTCTGAGGGCTGCTATCTGTACAGCTTCTTCTGTACAAGATAGCGTTGGCTTGCCTTGCTCTCTTCCCTCCGTTCTTCCATCACCTGTGATGCCTCCCCCACTCCCCAGAAGCTGCAAGCTCCTATTCTTTTTGTTTGTTTGTTTATTTGAGACAGAGTCTTGCTCTGTTGCCCGGGCTGGAGTACCGTGGTGTCATCGTAGCTCACTGCAGCCTCAAACTCCTGGGCTCAAGTGATGTTCCCACCTTGGACTCGCAAAATGCTGGGATTATAGGCCTGAGCCACTGCACCCGGACCTTATTTTACTTTTGCCCAGCAGCTCAGTGATAGAAGGTCCTATGCAGTGAGGTCATCCAGAGAACCAGTCTTTCCATCTTGTGTCCCCAGCATTCCTTGAGGCATTGTCCTTTTCTTTCTTCATGGTCAAAGCAGGCTTACCCCCATCCTTCGGTATTCTAGCCCAGGCCAAGAGATGGAAAAAGAATGAAAGTGTTTGTACAGAGCAGGGACAGCTTCCTTTTTAAGGATGCAACCTTGATGTCAAACATATCCCTTCCACTCACGTCACATGGTCACGCCTAGCTGCAAGGGATATGAGAAATGTAGCATCTCGCTGGGCAGCCATGGGCCCTAATAAAACTTGGTGATGCTCTTAGACTAAGATGAATGAGGAAGAAACTCAAACAGTCCCTGCATCCACCTCTGTGGTAGTCACAGAGATAAATCCACCCTTTATACAACTAATGAAGGGCCACAGGGTAGGAACCATGGTGGGGGCCTGAACCCTGCAAAGGTACAGGAATAGTTAAAAGATAACCAGCCGTTGTTCCCCAACTCACTTTCCTATAATTGCTTACTGCTCAAGAGTCATGCAACTGGTGGGCATAAAATCTGTAGCTTTCCTAACTGCTCCCACAACCTTTTGAAACCTAAGGCTGGTCTTTGAGATATTTTCCAGATCCTGAATTCCAGTGGCCAGACCGGTGGCCCAAACCAGAGAACTGACTCAACTGGTCTTATGACCCCACCCAGGAATTCCTCAGAGCAAGAAGACAAGTTCTACACCCCTATGATTTCACCTCCAACCCAACCGATCAGCAATACTGAGTCCCTAGCTCCCTGCCCGCCAAACTATCCTTAAACAGCTTCATCTCCAAATTCTTGGGGAGATGGATTTCAGAAATTCCTCCCATGTCCTCACTCAGTGCTGTGAGATGTTAAATTCTTTCTCTGCTGCAACCCTTGCTGTCTCAGTGCATTGGCTTCCTTTTGTGCCGTCAGCCATAGAACCCAGTTGGGCGGTAACAGAAATGCACCGTCATTCAGGGGAGGACTTGCTGCCCACCTGTGGGGAGCGTGTTCGAGGCCCTCGCCACATGGCCTCCTGCTGTCAGCTCCTTCAGGGTCTGCCTCAGCTGCAGAGAGATGCTTGGCCTGAGGTCATGCCCTTCCCAGGGCAACACGCATCCCATGACTGAATGAGTAGGGGACAGAAAGGCCCGGCCGTTTCTGGACGCTCTGACAGTCACTCCTTGCTCCAGAGCTCCCCACGGGTTGCCCAGGCTTGCTGGATCTGCATTTCAGTTCTTCCTCTGCCCGGTCTTGCTTCCGCCCCCTTCCCTGCACCAGCATCGGTCCCTAATAAACCTCTCTCACCCCAAACTCTGTTGCAGCAACTGCTTCCAGGAAACCCAAACTGTGGGGCGCCCTGATCTCCTCCTGTACAGAATATTCCCCACACAGCCACCAGCATGTTCCCTTTAAGACATCATACAAACTATGCCACTTCTCTTCTCTAAACCTTCTGGTGGCTTCTCATGCCACTCAGTAGGATTCTCATCCTGACCATGGCCTACAAGGTCCTGCAAAATCTGTTCCCCTCCCCTCACCTCTGCGACCTCACACACTTCTTTTCCCTCCCCTCCAGCCTCACTGCCCTCTTCCTTGGACACGTCCACCTCCCTCCAGACCCAGAGCTTTCTTTGTCCTTAATGCTTCCGCAGGAATCCGCGGGGCTCATGTTCTTCCTGCAGGTTTCTGCTCAAATGCCACCTCCGCAGGGAGGCCGGCCCTGATTGCTCTATTTAAAATAGTACCTCCTCCTATTATTGGCCGTTCCTTTTACCCTGCTTATTTTTCTTTATAGCACTTACCCTTGACACTTCATCTATTTATTTATTTTTTTCTCTTTCTTCTCCCACTACAACGTCAGCAACTCCAGGCAGAGATTTTTGTCTGCCTTGCTCACAGCTGTGCTGGCACATAGTCAGCCTTAAAGAACATTCATAGGATAAATGAATACATGAACAAAAAGTGGGAAAGAGGAGAGAGCTGTGGATACAGGTTAGCAGGACCCGGTAGAGCATGGTGAGTGGTTTACATTTTGTTCTAATTTTAATGGGGAGCCATGGAGTATCTAAGCTGGAGAGTGACCTGATCTGTGCTTTGCAATGATCACTCAGTTGAACTTCAGGGACCTACGGCTTGAAGTTGTCATTGACAGGATGCTCACCACTGGTTGATAAAGCCCATTTTATTGCTGAAAATCTTTAATTATTAAACATTTCTTTCATATGTGAGATTCTTCTTCCCTATAATTGGTACCCATTAATCCAAGGTCTGTACTCAGAAACAACTCAAAACAAATTTAAAAATTCTTCCACATAATGGTTCTTGAAATATTTGGAGACAACTTTCTTAGTCTTTTCTTCTCTAGGGTAGACAGCCATGATCCTTTGATTTATTATCCTATTACATGAGTTTTAGACCACTCTTCATTGTCTTTCAGAGAGGTCTGGCTTTTCCATATGCACCCGAAGAACTGCCAAACTTACTTTGGTGCGACCAACACAGTACAAAGGAGCAATTGTGTCCAAGATTCAAGTTGTTTGTGCCTTTGAACACAGCCTAATTCAATTACATTTCAGCTGTGTCACTAGTGGGTCAAGCTAAACTTGTGGTCGATGGAAACATCTGGAACTTCTTCAAACTGGAGCTGCTTCCTCCCCTACTTAACTCAACCTACATGCTAAGATTTACAATGATCTTGTGAAATTTTTCCTGTGGTTTCTGGCTGATGTGTCGAGCTCTGAGATCAATTCTGCCTACATTCTCTCAGTTGTGCAACATCTGAAAATTTGTAAAGTTTTGTTCTTATTCTTTATTCAATTGGTTGAAAATATCGAATAGGATAGGCCTGGGGAAAGAATTCTATAGTTGTCTTCTTGCAAGTTTTTCTTAATCATCAGCTTTTAAAATAAGTGACTGAGTGCATAGAGGCGTGTTCATGAGGGTTCTTAGCTCTGGGATATTGGCAGATAAATGTGAAGATTTGGGCACAGAGCAAATAGATGAAGAGGACACGCTAGGGTGAAGAAAATTAATGAGAGAACTCATAGAAATAAAGGAAAATCATAAATGTTCTTGACAGGTTAAATAATAAGTTGGATTTATTTTGATCTGGGAGACAAGGGCAGTCATCTATAAAGCTCCTTGATGTCAGTGTGCTTGTTCATGTATCTAGATATTGTAGGAATGTTTCTTAAGATTCAGGGGCCAGTATAAATCAACATTGTTGGGTGTCCATGCTTGCTTTAAAGATTTAAATTTGAAGCGAAAAGTAAAAGATAATATTTGTGGGAGACATTTGTGCCTCTGCTCTCTTAAAAACAGTGAATCATTCTCCAAGCCTTCCTTTTACTTTTGTGTAATCTAGACCTATTGGAGCTAATAATACTCTGCGGGGTTTGGGTATTTCATATTATAGCTCTAGAACAGAACTTTTCACAGACAGTTTGTACAAGCAGCTGCCAAGTCAACTAGTGGTATCATGTCCCAATTCCACGGTTCAGTATCTTTCTCCCAAGGATACAGGTAGATAAGTCATCAAATCCTTTGCTAAAAGAGACACATACATTATAGCTAAAGTATTTCCCCTTATCTACTAACCTAGTAACTATATCAAAAACAGAATTGGGTTTAATTTGTTATAACTTTCAAATGTTTGAAGAGAGCTCATGTTGTTTTTTTAATGATCATTTCACATTCATCTAAATGCACATAAACCATCTGTCTCACAATTCATACCACGGGGCTGTGGATTTATGTCAGGCTGACTGGTTGTCAGAATCCATCGCTTTTCCTCCTGCATCTTCAGGCATCTCTCTTGTTTATCATTTTTTTAAATTCCTTTTTTTCCCCTCTCCCCCTTTAAAATGATACAAACATGTTACATAAAATCTGGAGATAGAGAAGAAAGAAAAGAAAAAAAAATCTCCTTCTAACTTTAATACTCTTAATATTTTGGTGTGTTAACTTCCAACACATCTATATATATTTCTAACAGTATCACAATGTTGTTCATATATTTTTACGTAAAATCTTCATGTTATTAGATTGTCTTCTTTACCCTCCTATATTGTAGAGCTTTCTGACAGTGGTGTTCATGGGGTCACAATTATACATTCTTGCAATTTGGGGTATAGTGCAAGGGGGTTTATAGACCCTAAATTCATTTCGAACAGCTGGTTGTTTATATTCTTTTCTAGCTGGGCTTCGGTTCCATCTTCATGATACCTATGTTGCTTTTCTCAGTGTGAGTAATTTTCTTTACTACATAAGCCAGAAGAAAACTAAAAATTAAAAAATTGAGGTCTCTCTTTGTCAGCGTTAGCCTTGTACTATGTTTAAAACATTCGTACACAGTAAGCAGGAACATAAATTGGGCTAACCTTTTGGGAAGGCAACTAAGCAATTGTGTATCAAGAACCTTAAACATGTTTTACCTTTTGTCAAAGTAATTCCATATCCAGCATTCTATCCTAAGGAGATAATTTATTCAAAAATTTTGTAAAAGGATCTTAACTCTACCTTTATTCATAATGATGAAAGATAACACCTAAATATCCCAAAGTAGGGAAATGATATAAATATAGAACATCTACATGGTGGAAGATTATGTAGTCACTAAAAAAAAAAAAAAAAGAGAGCAAGCTTTGAAAACACAAGTAATGATCCGGGAAAGTGCTTTTGATAGGAAAATAAAATACAAAATTATATACTGAGCATAATCCTGATTTTGATTTCCACATACATAAATGCTGAAAAGAAAGAACACTAGGCGATGGTATTATAGAATTTTAACTTGTTTCCTATGTTTATTTCCCAGGTTGATTGAAATGATACTGTATTACTTTCATAGTGAGAAAAATGTAATCCCACATGCATGAACCATCTTCCTCATGAGTCCAATTCCTCTTCCCTTCTCTTTCCATTCTGACCTCTGCTCTTTGTTGTCTTTGCTTTGTTTGCAATCGTTATCTCATCCTAAATTTAGTCAGCTGAGTTCCCGACATTTTATGGACTTGGTTTACAGTGTACTTTCAATTCATTCCATGTAATATTCCCTTTCTCCAACCTTTTTTTAAAAAACATGTTTTTGTTTTGTTTTGTTTAATCTGAGCTCATCGGAGAAACTTCTTGGGGGAGTCGTGTTAGTTTCTCTGGCTGCCTCCTTATTTTCTTCCCCGTCAGATCATTAGAGAATGCATTTTCAGCATCTTATTCCCAGGCCCTCGTCTGCTAAACCTCATTCCCTTTTAGAATCTCTAGCGATGAGATCATATTGATCTTTTCTTTGGATTTCTCACAATATGTGTTTCTAAATATGTCGATGACACTTGTGTGCAAGGTCTCAGTGTTCCCTTCTTTGTATTCCAGAGCGTCAGGGCCTTTTTGTCTCGAACTTGTCCTAACTAAGGACTTCATGTGAAGCAGGAAGGGGGGAGAGTTGGAGGCTGACACCAGACCCACACGCCGAGACCAGACAGAGGGCTGAGAACATCCAGCCCTCTGAGAGGTTGGCTCCCTAGGAACTGGCTGAGATTTCTGGTAATCACTGGCTGTTAGTTGGGTGACATAGTGACCCCATTGAATCTTGGAGAAGCATCCATATTATTTTCTATATAAAGATAAGTTCCTGGAGTGGGGGAGACCTACAATTATGTTGCCCATAGGAACTAAAGCTGGATGAGCAGTATCATTATGGGATGTTCATTTAACATGCATAGATTACATGCCTACTTTCGTATGATTTTGAGTAGGAATTTCAAGTACTTAGGGGTAAAACATCTGAGGCATTTATATTAACGGTAAGAAGAAAGCTAAATTTCGTTAAGCACTCGCTATAAGCCAGGCACTTTGTAAATGTTCTGCATGTATTCTTATTTAGTCCTGACAATAACCATTTGAAGGAGGTTTTAATTTTTACCCCCATTTTAGACATGAAAACTTGACCATAGTATGTTACTTGCCCAAGATGACACAGCTATTAAGACGCAGAATCAGGGCTCCAGCTCAAGTATACCTTGATTAAGACCTCTGTCCTTAACCATGACACCACTCTCTGTCCATGCTGGGGGGTTTACCCTTCTTCTCTGATGGAATCATTCCATGAAGAACCAAGACACGATGTTCCTTTTTCTATTTGGTTCACGTTCTCCTGCGCAGACTCGACATCACAACTATATCTGGAAACTTTTCTCCAAATCCAATCCAGAACCTAAACATCTGGGTTGGCAAATCTGCCCGGCAAAATTCCCTCCAATTTCTAAGTAATGTCCTTTTGCTAGGACTCGACTCTGTTAGGCCATGGTCGGGGCGGGCGAGGTGTGGGGCAGAATCCTTCCCTCTTCAAGAGAGCAGCTCATGTTCTGGTTCATTGTAGCGAGGTGTACCTGTGGCCAGGTTCATACTATTCATTTCATAAAGTGTCTCCCACTCACTAACACCACAGAAGGCAGTGTTGGTTTAGAGAGTGGAATGGAAGATGAGTCTCCATAGCAATATACTGCGGTTTTTCTTCCCCCAATCTCTCTCTTCCTACACTACCCTCTCACCTCCATATGTCTTCTACACTGCCGTCAATATTCTTTCCAAAATACAAACCCGACCTTGCTCTTCCCTTTCACTGCTTTCAAGACGAGTTCTAACTCCTAACCATGGCTTACAAGAGCCTTTGTCATCTAGTCCCTACTCCGTCTCCAGCTGTGTTTCCCTCTATTCCTCACCTGAAGTTACCGCACCAGCAACACTCAACTATTTGCAGCTGTTGGGGTGCATCACGCGGTTTTATGGCTCCTTGCTTTGGCAGCTACCTGGAATATCCTCATCCTTGCCATTACATTCTTACATGCTGGGATACACAAGTACCTTACATTTTTTCTGTTATTATATTTGTAGCTTTGTACCTCAGTCTTGGTAAACTGCAAACTCCTCATAGATGACAGTCAAGTCTCACTTGCTTCTGAAATTACGCTATCAACCACAAAGTACAGCTTAGTAAGGGCTTAGTAAGTGTTTATAAAAGAATGAATGCATTAATATTAATAGAACCCAGGAGGAAATTCACAAGAGATCAGGAATTGTGTAATACAGAAAGCATAGAAAGTAGTCTCACCCTGGCAAGAGAGAAAATGTACATGGTGGAGCCCTCTTAGTTGAACTTGACTTAGGTAAACATTGACATGCTGAATCAGTAGGTCTTAATCCTCACTGCAGATCGTATTTACCTGGATACTCTTTTAAAAAGGTCCTACTCCCAGAAACTATGTTTTAATTTTTCTAGATTAGAGCCCAGGCTTTGGTATTTTTAAAAAACAACTGAGAGATTTTAATATGCAACCAAGATTAAGAATAATTGCTCTAGATAAAGGTAGAAATGGCAGTGTATAGAAGTTTGCTTTTTTTAAGGTAAAAGCTATTTACACGTAGAGGATTCCATTTATCCACACAAAGATGTCTTAGTGCCGATTTAGGCTGACTATACATTTCTAGACAGATTTAATCATGCCCACTAAGCCCTGTTACATGTTTCCATATCCACTTTGCAAATTTGTACATAGTTCCTGATTGATTTTGTTATCATAGGAACAAAGGCACTTGTATCTTTTCACTGGAAGCTTGTTGGTGGATATTAGCTAGGATTCCAACCCAGAAAGAGACAACCTGAAAGCAGTTTTTTTTTTTTTTAATCTAAACTGTTGCTAAATGTTTAATGTTATGGTCAAAGTCTTTGCTTGTGAAGCAAATAAGAAAGTTTTTGAACATGTGATGCAACGTGGTTTCAGGAATACAAAACCTTGGACTCTGAGTCCAGGTCTCTCTAGTTTAATTTACAAATTAGGGTAAGAAAGGATATAAAGTCATTAAGAATTTGAAATACAAGGGCCTGTGTTTCTTCTGAAACAAATATTGTTATGTATTCTTCAACCTAAATATCTCTATGTCTATGTATTCCTGATCGTGATTGCTAAAATGCAACATAGTAAGTGTGACATTAAATCCAAGGGTTGCCAATCTTTACTGGTGAGCATAAACCTCAACAATACAAAACAGCCACTTGATTTGCCAAAATTCCTTAGATTTTTTTTCCTTAACGGTTTTTCCATTTGCTCTGCCAAATGAAACTTCAGTGGTAAGTTTAGATGTGTCTTTAAAATGTCATTTTACATGGATTATTGGCTAGCTCCTCAGTTGTTATCACAGGTTAGTTTGGGGAGTGGGCGTGGAAGGGCACGGAGAGGAAGATAGATCAGTCTGATAGATCAACCATATGGTGCGAAATTTACACGCAACAGTGTGTCACAAACTGGAAGATGAAAATAATTGAACGGTACAATCGCATCTCATCTCCCTTAAAGGCTTTTCATTAGACCCATGTGTGTTTTTGGAAGAGTTCTGGGAACATCTTGTATTTCTCAGACATGTTCAAGTGGCAAAGCACTGAGGACTAATAATAGTCATAATTTATTAATTGTGTAGATTCTCATCCATTATCTTTGTATTTAATTGTACAAACAAGGGAAATTTTTACCAGCCAAAGAGTAAAAATAAAAGTTATAAACACAAGCACACGTGACTCTCCACAAAACCCGCAAAAGCTGTCAAGCTAAGCTTGATTTAGTTGTTTCTTCATTTTCCTCTTACTATCATTTTGTATCATTTTTCAAAGTTCAGCAGCTGGCAAGTAGGAGTGAAGTGTCAATGATGAGAGGAACAGTAGGAGAGGGGGGCAAACTGGAAACTGAGAAAATTCTATGCACGGCATTAATTTTTAGGGGGAATGCAAGTAAAATCTGGGGCATCCTGGGATCCAGTTTAAGCATAGTATATCATTTAAAGTACTCTCGAGAAAACCACAAAAAGGGCACACATTCTTTTTCTTTCTTTTTTAGTTATATTTTTAAATGATTTTAATTTCAAACATACAGAAAAGTTGCAAGTGTAGAACAAAAAACTTCCTTATACCCGGAAACCCTTATTCAAGTTTCACCAAATGTCCCTTCTGGCTCTTACAGCAAAATGGTCCCATTGTGCCCCCACTTCTCGTGTTTCCCAAATTCGTTCAGTCTTTCCTTGCTTTTCATGGGTTTTGCCTTCTTGACAATTGCAGGGCAGTCATTTTTGCATAATGTCCTTCAACTTGGGTACGTACAATGCTGTCTTGCGACACAGCCCAGGTTTTTATGTTTTGGCCAGGAATAGAGCAGATATGGTGCTGTGTTTTTCTCATTGCATCCGATGGGGGGACACAGGCCAATTTATCCCATTAATGGTGATATTAATTTCGATTACTTAATTAAGATGGTATCTTCCAGGTTCTTTCCCTATAAATTCCTTTCTCCCCTTTGTAATAATTATTTTAAATGGAGACACATTCAAGGCTATATGAACACCCCATTTCTCATCCCATTTGCACCCCTTAGTTTTACCATCTATTGGTACTTCTTCAAGAACTAAATATTTCTATGGTGATTTCCAAATGACAATTTTCTAATTCAAGCATTCCTCCCATCTTAATTACTTGTCATTCTACTGTAAGGAAGAATTTTCTTATCTCTCCATATATTTGTTAATTCGTTTATTGCTATCAATGTGGACTCACTGATTTCTATTTTATTCAATGGATTATAACCCATCACTATTATTACTTATTTTGACACACAAATTATTCCATATTTGACCAATGAGAGTCCCTTTAAATGGCTTTTCTGTCCTTTTGACATGTCCCTATCATTCTCTGATATTACTAGAGTGGTTCTTCACAACATGATATTCCAGGCTTACCTTGGACTTTCCTTGCCTCACTCCAAGAATCAGTCAATTTTCCAGGGAGCCCTGGTGCCTTTCAGTGGTGAGCTGTATTTAGAAACCAAGATCTGGGCACTATGTGTACTCATTGCTGTTGTGTATGTTGTTGCTCCCAGGCTATCCTAGTGGACAGACTCAGGAATTATACGTAGTACAAGCATGCGTACATACACATTCACATACCATTATATCTCTCTATATTTCTATATCTGTCTACATATATGCAAAATTTGTACTGTCTCCATTTCCAACCCACTACCATAGGGATCATGTGACCTTTCCTTCTTTCCACATTGTTACATCTCTTCATCAGTGAGAAACCTGACTCTCATTATCCTTTAATATGTTTGCTTGTTTGTTCAATCCCTTGTATGTCGCTAATCTTGTGGACACCGCCAGGCTGCCAGCCTCAAATGGATCACCATGACTGGTTCATTCGGGTCTTCCTCGTGACTTTTGGACTGAATTAGGAAGGAAGGAAGGAAGGGAGGGAGGGAGGGAGGGAGGGAGGGAGGAGTGCGCTGTTTTTCAACTGAGGTATAATTAAATGCAGGCACAGATCTTAAATGTTTAGTTTGATGAGTGTTGAAAATTGCATGTACCCAAGTAACAACCATCTAAAATAAAATATAAAATATTTCTGTCCCTCTAGAAGGTTTCCCCATGCAAGGGATTATATCCATCAGCACACATCATTAAAAGCCCTCTCCCCATCCCCTGTTCTCAATGGTGGTCACTCAGTTTGCAGCTGCTGCCAAAAATACTCTCTTCTCAATTTTAATCTTTTTTTCCCCCCCTCATATTTTCTTTTCCTGATGCCCAACCTATTTGGTTTCTCTCTCTCTCTTTCCCCATATACTTCAGATCTTATTATATAGAACAACTTGGCTACTCTTTAAAAAAAAATTTTTTTTTTCTCACAAGTGCCTTCTGCAAAGAACATGGCCTCTCTCGACTTCAGCAGTTTTCTTTCTTCTCCATCCATCAAGGGAATTCTCCATGATAAAGCAGATTCTGGGAGGTGTCCAGCCAGCAAGAATCCTTCCCCTTAGAAGGACTGAAGGAGAAGGACCACCATTATTTTACATTAGTGGCAGTACGCTTTTCTTCTTATCATGGAACGCAATGGTCACTAGGAGCATAGTTTAAGCATCACTGCCTGACATGAAGATATCTCAAGCTGATATGTCCCAAGGAACTTTAGACCTGTGGACATAAACCAAGACCACCCAAATGAGAACAAGCATATAAATAAACATGAGGGTATTTATTCAGAGCCTGCTATAGCAGAGGAGTCAGATGTCATCATTTGTGTTTGGCAGAAACTCAAAATCAGGCAGAGGAGTAGGAAAGATTGATAATAGAAAAAAGAGAAGGCTGCAAGTATGCCCGGATTTATTTTTGGTGTGGGGAAGATGGAGGGAGGCTAACTAGAAGTGGAGCATCCATGTGATTGGTTAGAGAAACATGTTTGGCTTTCTCTGATTGGTCCTAAGTTGAGCCAATTGCTACAGAGTTTGTGATTTGGCTTCCTAGAGTGGTTGCTACAGAGTTTGTGGGTCAGAGTTCTATAAGGTTTTCATATGTGGCCTGGCCATTGTCCATTTGTATATTCAGTCTCTTAGAGCAAATGACGTATGAGAGAAGTATGGAATCAAGGATGCTCCCCTCTGAACCCTCCCAGGCAACGTCATCGATGTTGGCTCATTCTCTCTTCCTACTCAACTTCTTTTCTTCATTGAGTCTCAACCCATCATTTCATATCAACTTTCCAATTCCTGAACAGATACAGAAATCTGTCTAGACAGATCCAAGATGCATTAAGAATGGACGAGCAGGACTTTGCATTGATTGGACGTGAGAGAAGACTGAGACTTCAAGGATGGCTCTAAGGTCATAACTGGAGCTGCCAGAGGATCTTGTTAATAACTGCAGATGAAAGGGGCATCAGGAAGAAATAGTCATTTTGTGAGAGAAGATGTTGAGCTAAGGTTTTATTTTTGTTGTATTGTTTTGTTTTTTTGAGACAAGGTCTTGCCCTAATGCCCAACCTGGAGTGCAGTGGCATCATCACAGCTCACCGCACCCTCAAACTCCTGGTCTCAAGCAATCCTTCTGCCTCAACCTTTCAAGCAAGTAGCTGGGACTACAGGCACATGCCACTGTGCCTGGCTAATTAAATTTTTTTTTGTAGAGACAAAGTCTGGCTACGTTGCCCCGACTGGTCTTGAACCCTTGGCCTCAAGCAATCCTCCACTCTTGTCCTCTCAAAATGCTAGGATTATGGGCATGAGCCACTGAGCCTGGCCACTGAGCTAATTTTTTAGGGCATTAAATTTGTAGGTGCCTTCTTGAAGATGTTCTTTAGAATCATACATCTGAAAACAATTTTAGGGATGTGGAGACTGAGACAGAAAGTAGGTGATTGTTCTAAATTTATATGATAAGACTGTGGGTTGAAACAGGAGCTTCAACCTTATGGTGCTCCATCTACGACATACACAAAATCAAAGATGGAGAATGAGAGGTCTGGGCAATCCAGAATCACCAAGATTCTGTCAGAGGCAATAATGGAGTGTTTTGTGCCATTAACAAAAATGCCACAAAGACAGAAACCATCTCCCCAAAATTTCACAACGGACCTACAAAAGTGAGGAGTAAATGATTAAAGAATGTAAGTCTCAGAGTTCTTTTCAAATCATGATACTTTATCTCTTATTTACAAAGATAAAAGTACACCAAAAAATGGTTAATGTTTAAGCAATTTTATGTTTGCAGCTCTCTTTTTAGTAGAGGAAATCCACTTTGGTAGTGCCAGTGTGAATCATCCACAATGATTTCTCCAGCACTCATCTTGTTCTTGAGTTTTCTCTGCCATGCTGCTATTGCAGGACGGAGTAAGTATTTTTTGCTTTTGAAGAAATAATTGATATATCCAACCCCTTCCTATACGTCAGGGGTTTATAACGATAACTTTAAATTCTCTTTCGAGTGGACACTGGAGAGACTGGCTTGATGCTTATTCTTTAATATTGCCATGCTTAAAGCTCCTCCATAAGACATTTAGCTGACTTAAGCCTCAGTGTACCGACCTGTAAAATGGTCATAATAATAGTACCTACTTCAAATAGTTGTTGAGGAGATTAGATGAGATATTGCATGTGAAGTATTGGTATTGAACTTGGTATACTTATTATTGGTAGCATTACGTATTTTCATTTATGTGCTAGCTGAACTTGAAAATAGAGATTTCTTGACCGTCTGCTTTGTACTGTATTTCAGCCTGTCCCAAGCCAGACGATTTACCGTTTTCCACAGTTGTTCCATTAAAAACGTCCTATGAGCCAGGGGAGCAGATAGTGTATTCCTGTCAGCCGGGCTATGTGTCCCGGGGTGGGATGAGACGGTTTACCTGCCCTCTCACAGGGATGTGGCCCATCAACACTCTGAAATGTGCACGTAAGTCAGCACCTTCTCTCACATTGTCTCCCCTCATTGGGATTCTGGACGTTTCGAGGAGATAACCTGCCTCATTGTGCCCATAGTGTAGAGTGACAGAGAGGCTGCAGAGTGGAGCGCCGTGGAGAAATGAGAGGCACTGGGGGTTTCTCCATGGGTGCAGCGAATAAGGGCAATTGATGCTCCTTAGAGAAGAGGAGAAGATCATAGCCTGGAAGTAGGGAAGGTTGAAAATAGAGAGCTGGCATAGTAAAAGGAGAGCAAAACACTATGGAAGTTAAAAGAGCGGTGGAGGAGAACATTATGTTAAGAGGAATAAGCCAAGCACAGAAGGACAAATCTTGCATGTTCTAACTCATATGCGGGAGCTAAATATTAAAAACAATCGATCTCATGGAGACAGAGAGTAGAATGATGGTTACCAAAGGCTGGGAAGGGGAGGGGGGAATAAAGCGGGGATGGTTAATGGGTGCAAAAATACAGTTAGATAGAATGAACGATATTTGATAGCACAACAAAGTGACTATAATCAACAATAAGTTAGGGTATACTTTTCAAATAATGAAAAGAGTGGAGTTGAATTGATCATAACACAAAGAAATGATAAATGCCTGAGATGATGGATACCCCAATTACCCTGATTTGATTAAGTCACATTATATACCTGTATCAAAACATCACATGTACACTATAAAGATATACAACTATTATGTACCCATAATAACTAAAAATTTAAATAAAAAAATAAAAAAGAGTGATGGAGATACTCTGAAATATAAACTGATGCCAAAGAGATACTTGGAAAAACAAAACTTGGGGAATCATATCTTTGGACTTTGCCTCAAATGGAAGCAGAGTGAAACAAATACAAATTTCATCTAAATCATGTGTATGTTATAAATTATATTTATAACAAAATATAAATAAATATGTTAAATAATAATATAATGCAAATTTTATATATATGTCACTACGACATTATTGTAAATGGTTACTTTTATTTATTCCTTAGAACATGATTCTATGAGATTATGCTAGCATTATTTTTTACAGTCAAATATTGAGCAATCAACCAGATTGTGTTTCTGGCAATTATGTGCAGAAGTTAAGTGGTAAAAATAGGTACATGGACTTATTTGAGCTCTGGTTATTTTGGTTATATGGACATGACCTTTGTCAAAATTGTACGTATGCATACAAGTTGATTTTACTTTTTTTCATTTAAAAGTACTAAACATAATTTTTAATAAAAATTATAACATCATTAGGAAAAATTTTTCTTTAAATCAGACATAACTCTGGAACACTGTTTCATTTTTTGTTATTTTCCATGTTTATATTTTGCATCATTGCAGAGAGTATGTACAATTTTATATTTTTCTATTTTCATCAGCATATCATAAAAATTGACTATACCTCCATAATCTTCATAAGTTATATTTTTATTGGCTGCATAATAATTCAATCATTGATTTACCATGGTTAATTAAAACAGTCCTCTGATAGTGAACACTTAGATTGTCCAGATTTTATTATTAATAGTAACAGTGTAATGAACACCTTGGTGCATATATCATTCACCTTGTTTTGAATTGCTTTCTTAGAACTGTTACTTACAGAGTTATTGGATCAAAGGATGGAAATGAGTTTATACTTTTTAATTTTAATTAAAAATTCCATAAATAGAAATTTACTTTTTTTTATCTTTAAATCACAGCCAGAGTCTGCCCCTTTGCTGGAATCTTAGAAAATGGAGCAGTGCGCTATACAACTTTCGAATATCCCAATGCAATCAGTTTCACTTGTAACCCTGGGTAAGTAAACCACTACTAAACAGCTAACAGAGCACATTTCTGTGTCCTTACTTTAAAGGTCAAGACTGGTCCATATTTTGTTTCTAGCCCTTAGGTTGGACTTGCTGAATACAAATTAATTTTAGTCCTCCTTTTAATGTACACTACGGTGGTGTCGAGGGTGGAGTAAGAAATGGAGAATATAACAACTGATGAATTATGGAGTCACCATCATATCTAACTTTTCTGCTCCTGATTAAATTACTTATCTGAGGAGGTACATTGAAACGATTGAATCTGGATGATAATTCTTTATAATCTCGGGGCCAAATCTTGGCATGGGGTTATATAGAAATAAGACTTGGGCTTTAGTTATGAGGCTAATTTGACTGGCCAACCTGGTAGTCTCTGGAAGAGAATTCTACCGAGTAGGCTGGGAGTGCGATGATGTAGAGCACAGTTCACTTAACGCAGGACAGCGCCCCATGGGAAGAAAGCACTCGTGGCTAACCTGCCTTATGAGCAAAGGCACCCCTGTGACTTTGTCAATAGCACATTGGCTATGCATGATGGCAAATTTTTACTGAGGATTCTTGTTTGGGATTGGAGATTAAGAAATACTATGTGTGAAAGAGAAATACAGTCCTTTCATCTGAAACACCAATTTATGTGTGGGTCTAGTAACAAATGTCCTTGAAAGACTTTCAAGGACAGAATGTGACATTTTCATTGGAAATAGATTGCATTGCTTTTACACATTCGTGTCAGCAGGTTCTAAGAAAATGAATAGTAGATATGACTCCCTTTGATTCACTTTTGTCATCCTGAAAAAGAGATGGTTCTTTGTTTTATGCAGTTAACTTGGCCAACTAGTTGGAGATGATGGATTTAGGGATATGGCTTCTGCACTCACCACTTACTGAATGCTCTAGTGATTCACTTGCAGCGTTGGCCAGGGGATTCCTTGGGCCCTACATGAGTGCTAAGACCTTCAGGAAAAACTGGGTGTGGAGGTATGTGCCTGTAGTCCCAGCTACTTGGGAGGCTGAGGCAGGAGGATCACTTGAGCCTAGGAGTCTGAGACCAGCTTGGGCAACATAGCAAGACCCTGTCTCTAAAACAAACAAACCAAAAACCTCAAGAAAACAGCATTATAAGATAGAAAAGAAGTCAAGAGTATTACTACGAAGCAATATTCAATAGAGAAGATGTTTAAGATGCTAGTGACAGATTATTTTACTGCTTGATAGACTACATTTTCCTTTTGTAGGTTTTATCTGAATGGAACTAAATCTGTTACATGCACTGAGGAAGGAAAATGGAGTCAGGAGCTTCCCGTCTGTGCTCGTGAGTCTATGGGTCCCAGTTATGGGAAGAGTTTGCCTAGAACTTTCCTGGTTTTACCACTGAAAGTCCTATACCCTGGAAACTCTTCAGCCCCAGAAGCCCCTCAGTCCTGGCTCAACGAGATGGCTGTTCACTCTTATGGGGAATGTTCATCCCAATAGCATTCTGCTCTGAAGGATGAAACAATCACTTTGGAATGACAGCAGGGGAGTATTTTACTCACGGACGCATTTTGTACCCTTTATCTGGTAGTAATCACTTCACCCAAGCCAGTAATTTCTGGATTTGTCAACACCAATGCTGTCATGGTGCTTTGGCAGGGACTTGGATATGAGTGGCATTGGTCTGTTGGGGACCATCACCATTTGACTAAGAGAACTTTTGCAAACAGTGAGATCAAACATCTTCCACTCTGGAACCTCATTCATTCATTCACATATTCAATAGATACAAATTGAGGATCTAATATATGCCAGATCCTTTTCTCAGCACTGAGGCTACAAGGCCAAAGGACACAGCTCAGCCTTCATGGAGTAAGTCTAGTGATGAGATCTTCACAGTAGCACAAGAGCCCACGGAAGGGCCTTGCATCCCAGGGGCTGGTTGAGATTCCTCCCGAAGGCACTACTGGTTTTAGAGGTGATGCTCAGCCAAGCAGTCAGAGTCACCTGTGGGCTTTACTGATCCAGAGAGGGGCATCCTTATGTTCCCTAACTTGTGATTTCTGTACGTCCAATCTTTGACCAGGAGACCCAGGTGTTACAATAATAGTTACGGCTTCAATGTTTCAGTGAGCTCTGTCACAGCAAAAGCAAGTTGAAAGTAAAGCAATTTCAAATAAATACTAGGTGAGGAAAAACTGAACAACCACAAAAAAGTTTTTTCTGGATAAATTAAGTAGTTTTTCACTCAGTAGGAATCACCATGGTTTCTGTAGTATTCCTTGTAAGCAGATTTATACCAATTATGTAAATTCACTTTCTTTTTAGTTATAAGCTGAAAGCCTCCTTAGCTTCAATCTAATCTAAATCAGCGTTTCTCACACTTTACTGTACATGAGAATCACCTGGGCATCTTGTTAACATGTAGATTTTGACTCACACATCTGTGGTGGGGTCTGAGCTTCTGCATTTCCACCAAGCTCCCAGGCAATGCCCGTGCTGCTGGCCCATGAACCACACTCGGAGCAGTAAGAATCTAGATAATTCAAGGTAAATCGCATTTTGGTCTGCACTATGTTCCATTACGTTAGCATAACTTTCTCTGAACCTGTTGAAACTCCATATTATTCAGGTCAGGGTGACAAGCTAAGACCATGTCTCTGGGTCCTTAAAGCTACTTGTATAAGCTCCATACATACAGAGTCCCAAACCAGGAGGTGTTCGTTAGGAAAAAACAAACTGAACTTGTAATGGAACTCAGATTCACAACTATGTGCCAAGTTGCTGTCACTAGCCGATGCTTCAGGAATGTCCCTCAGCAATGTCCTCCTCCAATTCTGCCTTCAGAAGCATCTTCCAAGGTAGCGTGTGGATCAAAGATTGATGTAAACCTAACCATTGTGTTATTATAAAAGGCAAAGTAGCTGTGGCAAGACTTAAATTTACTTCTTTTTTAGTATTTTGACTCTCTTGGATATCTGATTTGAGGATCATATTTTCTTATCTCGCATCCACAATTGACTGTTTTCACCCTAGCATTTGATCATCTTTTGCATTTTCTCAAGTTTATCTTTAGGGTTTTTTTTTTCTTCCTGGAAAGAGTATATTTAAAAGCCTCAACTATTTTCATAGAAATGATAGTTCTTTCTTTTTCCAGCCATAACCTGCCCTCCACCATCTGTACCTAATTTTGCAACGCTTAGTGTTTATAAGCCATCAGCTGGAAACAACTCCCTCTATAGGGACACAGCAGTCCTCGAATGTTTGCCACATCATGCGATGTTTGGAAATAACACAATTACCTGCACAGCATATGGAAATTGGACTGCATTACCAGAATGCAGGGGTAAGTGCAATGATAAGACAAAGTAATTACGGTAGTATAGAATCTCGTTTTTGTAAAGTATTGAAAATTCCAACTATTGTGGAGTGTTTCCAATTACCTCGTGCAACGAACGTTTATTGATCATTTCCCGTATGCCAGGCAGTGTGCTAGGCGCTGGGGATGCTAGATGAATGAGAACTGGCTTCTGACCCGAGGGAATTATATATAATGCAATTGTCTGTCTGAAGCTACCTAGAAAAGCTTCCCAGAGGCAGTGAGCCTTGAAATGGGCCATGGGGGAGGAGAGGAGAATGAGGGGAAGACACAGGGGAACAGCATGTGCTGAGTCAGGGAGGCATGAAAGGGCAGGATGTTTCCACGGACAGCTGAATATTCCAGTGAGGCTGGTGAAGAGAAGCCTGGATTAAATCGGGGAGTCCTAGGAGATGATGGTAAAATCTGTGTTGCAGTCCGATTGTCCTAAGTCTTTATGACCTTTACCTAAATTTAAGAATCACAGAAATATTTGATTTAAAAAAATTATAAAAATTCTTCCTCCTTTAGCTTGATCTGTCATTACTCTTTGAATTTGTCAGCTGCAAAACAAGTAGACAAATTACAGAGTTTATCATGTGTGCAGAAGATATTCTAAGGACTGTTAACTTCTCCAGTGGTAGATATTACATACATGTATTGAACGATTCAAAATGTAAGTGATTTTTAGCCTGGAGGAACTACCAATAACAATAGTAACTAGCACCTTTTTGGGCACTTAGCTGTGGGCCAGGCACTGGTCTCCGGCTACGTAGTGTCATCTGATTTAATTCTCCCAAGTCCTAAGCAGTAAATTCTCTTTATCAACCCTTCACCTAGATGTATCAATTGTTGATATGTTGTGACATTTTCTCCCTCTCTGTTTCTCCATAGATAGATCCTTTTTTTTGGTGAATCATCCTAAGATAAGTTGTACATCTCATGACACTTACCCGAAATACTTCGGCATAAATGTACTAAGACCAAGGACATTCTATATTATTGCTGTACCTAAGCCATTTAATGTTTTGAATTATTAACAATGATAATTTAAACAATTATAATAGTAGAAACAATTAACAATATATCATGCAACATTTATTTCAGATGCACATTTTTCCAATTGACCCAGAAGTATCCTTTATACATGCGTTTTGTTTTATGAAGGATCTAATCAAGAATCAGTTTTATTTAGTTGTCATGTCTCTTTAGTCTTCTCTAATTAAGATTAACCCCCTGCCTCTTTTGTTGTCTTTCATTGACATTTTTGAAGAGTACAGGGTAGTGGTTTTACACAATGTTCCATAATTTGAATTTGGTTGATTACTTACTCACGATTAGATTCAAGTTAAATATTTTTGTTACAAATACGTTCCATGGCAGGGCACTGTGGCTCACACCTGTAATCCCAGCCCTTTGGGAAGCAAAGGCAGGAGGATCATTTGAGGCCAGGAGTTTGAGGTTGCAGTGAGCTATGGTGATGCCACTGCATTGTAGCCTGGGCAACAGAGCAAGATCCTGTCTCAAAAAAAAAAAAAAAAAGGATACATCTGTCACATCACATCAGGAGGCACGTATCTCTTCTTGGTAAAGGCACCTCTTTTGCTTTGGAATTATTAAGCAGCCTGTGGGTGGTACTTTGGAACCATATGAATATCCACTCTCTAGTGGTCATTGTAGAATCCACTGACTCTATCAATTATGACATTGGTGGTTGCAAAATAGTGACTCTCCACCTTTCCTTTTACATCTATTCACTGGCTTTCCTCTATACGGAAGAGCTTTCTCTCCATCCACTATTATTTTTTAGTATTTTTGTAGATGCATGGATTCTTTTTTATTCAGTGTGTGGCAGAACCAAAATTGAGCCAAGCAGTCCAACTCTGGAGCTCTTAACTACCTCATTAAAGTACTTTCTAAGAACATTGTGCTCCTGGCTACAGCCTTGCTTTCTTGTATTGCGGTAGATAAGGACATGGTTTGGGGCTCTACTGATGAGGCTCTTAAGGAGGCCAGGAAGCAGCACCATGGTTCTCTGACATATTTCCTGCTGGCTTCTTGCATAGTCTGAAGACAATAATAACAATTAGGTTTACTATTTTAAAACCAAAGAATGGTGTGCTAAGTGTGCATGGGGTGTGGGTACAGTCTTTGTGTTTTAATTTTATGGTTTCTTGATTTCAAGAGACAGACTTGGTTTTTCTTCTTTCAAACCCACCATCTTAGACTGTGTGGAGATGAAATTATCAGTATATAATACCTTATGATTATATGTGAAAGCCCAAAGAACTTAGTAGAGTATCATTAATTTACTTTCAAAGTGTTCTTTGCAAATGTCCAGAGGGCCATGAGTGTAAGAGAAGGGGGACAAAATTAAGCAGAAGGTACATAGAAATTACATTCAGTCACAGAACACCCAGTGATTCAATGGTGTGATGGAGACAAGAATGTAACCATTCCATAACAGCTGGCCAGCACTGCTATTTATTATTAATATGTCTTATTGAATAAACTTTTTAGAAGTAAAATGCCCGTTCCCGGCAAGACCAGACAATGGATTTGTGAACTATCCTGCAAAACAGGCACTTTTTTACAAGGACAAAGCCACATATGGTTGCCATGAAACATACGCCCTGGATGGCCCAGAAGAAGTCGAATGCACCAAACAGGGAAACTGGTCTGCGCGCCCGAGTTGTAAAGGTATGGAAACGTAGATGAGGTCCTCCAAGGTCTCTGACTTTACCCAGCGGATCACCTCTACTTGCCATTTTCTTGTTCCAATCACTTTCCATTTGTTGCTCAGACATGCTTTGTAGCTATTGGCACGTGAAAGACTTTAGGACTGAGATGTACATGGAGAAGCCTCATGCTTAGGAAGCTTCCTTGATATTAAACTGCATGAAATAAGCAGATCCTTCATAAGCATTGATAATATTGTATAATAGAAGATCAGGTGGGCTTTCTATATTTGCTTTGAAGTCTTTGTCTATTATCAGCATCCTAATTTTGCTCTGTCTAGCCAAGGCTCTTCTTTTTGCAAAAACCAACCACACATTCAAGCTAGTTCAAGCAAATGGGGGATTATTATAAAAAGGCAACAGGCAATTGCCTGGGCACTGAAGATAATGAAATGAAATGCAACTCCTGAGGATTGGAACTGAAAGTCAGAAACTATTGCTACTCTTTTCCATATCTCAGTGGCCTCTCCCATCTCGGTGTCTTTCTGTTTACTCATCTTGAACATGGCTTGACTCTATACTGGGACTCCTCAGCTAAAGGATTCCTCACCAATTGGCACCTTTTCCCTGAGATGCTCATTCCTTTTGAGTTAGGTATCTACCCCTAATCCATAAATGTCTTGCTTATGCAAAGGACAACAACCTAGCATTGTAACTGTGCTCAGGTTGCTATGGGCTAGATAGTTTAAGTAGAAGGAGGAAATTTGGCACAGTAGGCAAAATGACGAATGACTGGCATCTTAGGTTGGAGTCTCCTAGAAGCGGAGCCTGAGACAGGGGTTTGAGTACAACTCATTTATGGAGTGAGTGTCTCAGGAGAATGAGAGTAAGACAGGTTGGATGGGGTAGGGCCTTGGTTCTCAAACTTCACTCCGCATCAGTGTCACCTGGAGGGCTTGTTTAAATGCAAGATTTTGGGGCTTCACCCTCAGAGTTTCTGATTCAGTAGATCTGGGATGGGACTGAGAATTTACATTTCTGCCAAGTTCCCAGGAGATGCTGCAGCTGCTGACCTAGGGACTGTGTTTTGAACAAGGTTGTGGTCTCGGCTGGAGTCCAGCTTCTGTTTGATCCCACTGGGAGCTTTGGAGCATGAATTCTACCCTGGAGTTAATTCCACCAAGAGGCAAGGGGAACTGCTTTTTATATCTCCTCTGTCAGTCACTGGCTATGAGCTGCTCTCCCTTCCCTGACCCTAGGGGTCGTGGTGGGGGTGGTTTGCATAATTTCCTGGGAGAGGTGGCTCCCCTTTGGCTGAAGGCAATTGTTCAGAGAAAGGAACATTTGCGAGCTCACAGTGGCTGGCTGATGGATGGCTACAGCAGCTCAGTAAATGGGATCTGAGTCGGGCAGTGCTGGCTGACATGAATGCAATATCTGGTAGGGGTTGTTTTTCACCAAAGCTGAGAATCTGATGCTTCTGTTCTGACCTTCTTATGTGGCTACTGCAAGGGAAGAAAAGGACATCTTGGAAGCCATGAGTAATGGTTCTATTGGTAGAGAACTGCTATTGGCCATCAAATTGACATTACCATGTGCATCCTTGCCCTCTTCTTGTCTTGACCAATTTGTCTAAGTGTACACATCTACTGGTTCAAATGCTATATTCTCTTTAAGAAAGATTTACTGAACTTTTAAGTCTTGACTGTAAGTATTCTGTCTTTCAGCATCTTGTAAATTATCTGTTAAAAAAGCCACTGTGATATACCAAGGAGAGAGAGTAAAGCTCCAGGAAAAATTTAAGAATGGAATGCTACATGGTGACAAAGTTTCTTTCTTCTGCAAAAATAAGGAAAAGAAGTGTAGCTATACAGAGGATGCTCAGTGTATAGACGGCACCATTGAAATCCCCAAATGCTTCAAGGGTGAGTCTATTAATACGCTGGAACTTCTAGCTAGGACTCCCCCTAGCCCCTCACCATAATCAGCACTTTTGTTATATAATGATGGTCAGAAACCCTATCATTTTGGCCATTGGATTTTTAAAAAGAGGAGTGAGAGGGAGAAAAAAACCCAGATGAAGCAGTGAGCTGTGTATGGTGTCTCCACTTGCATTTTCCTTTCTAATTCTTTTCCTTAAAACTCAGGGTTATGGTTTTACTCAATGATTGTTGAGGTGAATTATGCCACCTTGTATAAGTCCAAGTTAAGCTTGAATAATAACACTGAACTGAATAATAAAATAATAAAAATACTTACTACTTCTTTGTCCCAAACTATAAAGAACTCACCCCAAATCACAAGGCAACCCATGGTAATGGTAATTGGTCTGTAGATTGTCCAACATTTTTTCCCTTACTTCAGCAATTCCCAGAGTTGGAAAAGTGTCTATTAAAGCAAAGTATTCATTAGAGCAAAATATTTTAAGGGAGATAATACTGTGTTTGTGTGAGATAAAGGAATGTATAAAGGCCAGCATTTAGAGCTGCTAGCGTTTTAAGATTTCAGGTTTAGTGCTTAAATGTCTTTGTTGCTAGGAAGGAAGAACTAGCCAGAGGCTGAAGCTGTGGTTGGGTCTAGGTTTAGAAATGCTCTAAAAATGTTGACAACCCTGTATCAACAGCTCGGAGAAGATATTTGGGGGCAGATAAAGCTAAGAAAAGAGGGTTCTGAGAAGTGTCCAGTTAGAGGAAGAGAAGGGAATGATATCTGATTAATAATAACCACTTCATGGGATTGGTTTGATTACTAGAAATATTAGAAATATGCCTGACATGAAGTGAACCAAAGACATCATCATTTTAACTATAAACAGAAATGCACTGAATAAATTATTATTGTTCAAAAGATAGCAGAGCCCTGGTGAGATGTTTAGTACAAAAATTGACAAAAGTACAATAAGCTTCGTACACATCAGTAGAAAAAATATTAGAAGAGGGTAATTTTTAAAAAATCAGAGCTTTGTTGATGTATTTCTTCAGGCCATTCTCCCTTACGGTCTTCAGACAGATGCAGCACTGTCAGTGCATTGGACAATAAATAAGAGTTCATGTAGTTTTCTAATCTTTTAATCTTGACTGTCAGACTTATATAGAACCTTTCGTATTTTCTCTTGGAGACAAGTGTCTTAGCATTTCCTTTATCTTTTCTCCCATCTCTTAAACCTCCCACTAAATGGTTTCATTCATATAATTAAATGCATTCTATACATTTGTAAAATGTATTCGATTTGGCTTAGCTATGTAACAAATTTAAGAAATGATTGTTTGTCTTAGAATGCTTATCTTTTTCTCCCCCAACAGAACACAGTTCTTTGGCTTTCTGGAAAACCGATGCATCAGACGTAAAGCCATGCTAAATGTGGTTTTTGGATTCAAAATTAAATGTCTTGTTTGTTCAAGGAACCTAATGGAAGTAGAAAAATAAAGTTACTGAATTCATTGCCTCAGCCATTGCAGCCTTACTGCTTATAGTAGCTTCTAGTTATGTTATCTGGTTAAAAAAACACAAATATTTGGAACATCATAATGGCCACATCAGTGGCTGTGAAATGAAAAGTGTAAACAATTATCTGGGAAACCCAGTTCCCCTCTGCCTAATCCTACTCTCAAGCACTTTCACCTAAAACCCCTACAACATAATATTTTTCATAGAATGGTCCACAGACCCCCACATCAGCATTACCCGTCTATTTATTACAAAGAAAAAATGCATTGTCTCAGAATTGCTGAGATGTGTTTATGACAAAGTTCTCAGATAGTTCTTGTGCAGCCTCAAGTTTGAGAAGTATCGCTGTACAGAAATAAGCATGGTCAAGAGAACTGGATTTGAACCCTTGCGTTTATGTAATGCCAAAAAAATCTTTCCTTACCCACTAGGATCCCATGGTCCACTATTGACATTGCTCATTTGCATTTATTCAATTCCCTTGCTCTTCTCTCCTTCTATAGTACTTGCTGTCCAAACTCACCCAGACTCCCCTGTGCCTGCACCGGAGTAGCTGACTTTTGCTGGACAAAAAAAAAAAAAAGGCGCTTACTAGCATTAGGTTCTACTTTAAATTCATAAATGCAAACCTTACATAGACCCTGAGCTCTGCCCAGCAATCCTGCCGTATGTCTCCAGTTTGTTTACTACCTTAATCTCCACCCAGCAGCTGTTGCTCCTCTCAACCTTCCTCAAGCCACCTCACTTCTACGTCTCAGCTGATAGCCTTGCTTCTTATTTCACTGAGAAAATAGGAAAGATCCTTCTTTATCTCTCCAATCTGAAATCCATCGTGCTTCCAGTATCTGTACTGGGGACCCTGCCTTCCGTCTGGTTATCATGGATGAACTCTAAGGTCCCACTCAAGGGCAAACCCTCTCTTTATGCACTGGGTCCCATCTTCTCTCTCCTACTTAAGGATTTTGCTCCTCCAACTAATGCTCGTCCATGTGTCCATGTTTGTTTTCCCCCTTTCTATACAAATATACAGTAATAGCACCCATTTTTACAAACCTCCTGTTTCCTCACATCTCTTCCAGCTACAGTGCCAAGTCTTTAGTCCCTGTTTTCACAAAAGTCCTGGACAGTTATTTACCTTTTATCTGCACTATATACTACTCATCACTGTTTGTAGAATCTGTGTTCCCCATAGACATGTCCTCCCTTATGCACTTTCCTCAGAACTTGACCCCATTCCATGCGGTGGGGCCAGATCTCTTCTCCAAGACACTTCCTTGTTCCTCCTCCTTTCACAGAAACCAGAGTGGCCCCTGTCCCTTCTAGGCTATCATTCAAGAGCTTCAAATTCCTACTACTTAAACTTTAAAAACAACTTTGCTTTTCTTCCTCAACTCTTTCCTTCCAGACTCTGTGCATGCGCATGTGCATTAGAGGTAGAGTTTGAGAGGTTGTGATGTTTCCTCTTTGTAAACCCAAAGCCCTATTTAGGGATTTTACTGAACAAAAGAGCCATCCACCCTGGGTTTCTTCACAGCAAAGTAAGAAGCTTTAGAATAACTGTTTTCTTTAACTTGTCACATATTAATTTTAAAATGGGCCTCCCTTCATTCCACCCAAGAGCTCTAGAAATGGAAAGAGAGCCGTAAAAATTTTAGAACCTCTTCCCTTGCCCCACACATAATCACTGTATTTGCTCTGAAAAGGGGTAGAATTTTTTTTATTATTCTCCCCTTTTGTTGCAAATGCTTTCATAATTACTTTAACTGTTTTTAAATTTAAAAATATATGTTAGAACTGCAGTATTGTATAGTGAAAATATGTTAGAACTATGTATTATTAAATTCAGTAAAGTTCCGGAATATAAAATTAACACACAAAAATCACTTAATATAGCACTTCTATACACTAATAACAACTATCTGAAAAGGAAATTCACAATAGCTACAAAAAAATACTTAGGAATAAATTTAGCCAAGGGGATGAAAGACTTGTATGCCGAAAACTGTAAAATACTGATGAAAGAAATTAATATTTTATCAATATGAAAGATCTGTATTTCGGTAGCATCAGATATTCAGTGTGCCAAAAGTTCACACCCCAGCCCTCCTATTTTAAACTCACAGTACCTGTCTAACACCACTCCCTTCCCCAGCCTATTCTACAAAGAAACTCCTGGAATATGGCAAGTTTGTTGAGGACGGCTGTTTGCACCATTTTATTCACTGGAAGGCATCTCAGGCCACTGGACAGGCTTGGATCCCTGAAAGAATAATCAGAGTAGATGTCAGAACTTAGACTATAATACTGATTCCTCTAATTTAATGATTTCATTTTCACAGAAATGAAAATCTGCTATTTTTGCACTCTTAAGAGGTAATTTGGATTAGAGGAGAGCATCTAGAAACTGTCCAGTTGCAGCCCCTCTATTTAGTGATTATTTGGTTCATTTAATCCTATAAGTAGATTCCTTTTTGCAAATGTTTTTCTTACTGAGTGCTTAGATCACCAGGTTGCTTGTTGCCAGAGTTGAGCTGCATGCTCTCTACCATAATGCGTAGTGATCTCCCACGGCTGAGAGTCCGGGAAGTACTATCAGTAACAAAACCACAAGGAGCTGGTTATCAGCCTCTATTTTTGCACGGCTGAATTTGTCTTCCCAAAGTAATGTTACTTAACTAGTGACTGCAGACTAAATGAACCCTATAAACTGCACATGGCTGAGGAAGTCTTCTTTCAAGACAAGTGGGTCCCTGAAGTGCTTTCCAATGGCCAGCTGTTTTCTCTTGGATTGTGGCAGGATGGCCTTCTAAAGACAGACATCAATGTTTTAACTTCTCTCTCATGTTACATTATTGCAAGAAGTTTATAGTACAGAAAACGAATTGTCTCATTTCTAAGATATTGACCAATCTTTCAATGTATAGGATCTCATTCCTTAGCCCCCAAACTTAATAATAGGTACTATTTATCAGTGACATTTCTGATCTGCTAGCCTGAGGATCATTCCCTGCTTTAATCCCTCAATAAAAGACTAAAAAGATAAAAGAAGGAAAGAAAAGGAAAGAAAACAGCTTGGGGTGTGTGTATGTGTGCATCAGTATGTCTGTGTGTGTGAGAGAAAGAGTGTATGTGGTTGGTGTGCAAGTGTGTGAGCATATTTTCCCTTGTGAGTGTGTAAGTATACATGTGAGATGCATGGTATGCATGTGTATATGAGTGTGTATGTGGTTTGAATGCATGTGCTTTGTGTATATGCCCACATGCATGCATGTATGAGTGTGTGTGTGTGCGCACATGTGTGTGAGAGACAGAAAGAGATAGAGAATTAGTTCTTTGTGTGCTATTGCTGCCTCCTAGTGGCATCTATTGCTTTTCAAAGTGCTGGAAAAACAGTTGGGAAAGAAAAGAAGACTGGGTATTGAAGTGTCCTTGTGTCAGACACTGGGCAAGTTTTTCCATATATCTCACCTCTGTTAATTCAATCTTCCCAATCATCCCATAAGGAAGATAAAGAAACTGAAGCTCAGGGAGTTTATGTAACTTCGTTTACCCAGGTGACAAAATTAATGAGTGACAGAACCAGATTTCCAAACTTCAAAACTATGTCTTCCGTACCATTCTTACACTGTTACTTAAGGTACGACTTTTCCCACTGGCTTCCTAGAAATATTTGAACTCCAAAGTCAAAATTTTACAGCCTGATGCTGAAATAGGTTAATAGAAAAGATTGTTATTTAGGTGAGGCCAGGGAGAGCCCTAGCTTGCTAGTTCCTTTGGACGCTTGCTAGGGCAACATGGCAATATGCCTATTATTAAAGGAAGGGAGGAAGAATAGCCAGTTTATCTCTGTTAATAGGCAATAGCATGAATTGTCCCAAGAAAATAGGAGTAAATAGCAGAAGTAGGGAAGGGATGAAATGGTGAATATTGCTTAGTTTTGGTATAAGGAAAAAATCCAGAATCACTGTCCTAAGGACAGTGACTGTTTTTTTAGTAGTGAAGAAAAGAAAATATGCCTCATAATCCTTGCTTTCTACTCTATACTGCATCTATTCATGGTATAACATATTTCGTGATCCATAAATAGAAAGTTCTGCATTATTTTCCATCCGATTTAAGGAATTTACTGGTTACAGGATTGTTCTGATATTTATCTCTAATGTGTTTACATAATAATAATAATTCTTGGTATTTATAAATTGTTTTCCATCTTGATAGCAAAAGTCATTCAATTATTTCATTCTAATGATACAGAGTATCTTAATGCAAAATTGTGAATCACTAATTGAAATTTGATTATTTAGAATATCAGCTTATACGTACTGTGTACAGAATCATTACTAGTTTTGAAATAATAAATTAAAAATATAGAAAATATATCTATATATGTATCTAATATATATATATGTATATATCATGTCAAATGTCACAAAAATGGACAAAGGGCAAAAGAGATACCTTGCAGAAGAATAAAAAGAAAGGACTAATAGAGATATTTAAATATTTCAACTTTTCTAATAGTCAAAAATAAAAGAGATTTTTTAAAACACATAATTAGCACAGATCTAAAAAAATTGTTAATGTGAGGCAGCTACTCTCACAGACTACTGAGTGGGATTGCAAATTTGCAAAATACTTCTAGCAAGCAATTTGTCAGTACTGATCAAAAGCTTTAATGCTTTTTTATGCCCATAGGAATCTCTTTTATGGAGATAGCTAAAACTTCAACCAAGATATACATATATTCAAAGGCATTTATCGCAACATTATTTATAAGAGCAAAAAATTTGTAACCACAGGAGAATAATTAAGTGAATTATGTTATATTCCAATGATGGAATAATACGTAGACATTTAAAATGGTGACATATATAAATATTTGAATAAATATATAAAAATGTTAATAGTGATTATTCCTTAATGGTAGGATTAAACATACTTTTTATTTTCTTCTTTAAATCTTTCAGTATTCCAATGTACTTATAATAGCATAGAAACTTTTATAATCTGAAAAAATATGCAATCTGAAATTTTAGTCTAGGAACAAATATTTCATTTTGCTTAATAGCTAACTTGATTATTTTTAGATAATGACTTGAAATAGTTGTCTAATAATCTACCACAGTCATCCAAAGTCACTAATATTGGTCCTTGTGTCTTGTACTTACTTTTTAATGTATTTATCACTCACAATCCTTCAAATTACCAGATAAAGCCACACTGAAGTTGTTGAAACCTTGAATCCAAAATGTTTTGTAGGAGAAAATATGCTAAATGTCATCATTTTGTGTCAATATTTTCCAAACAGAGTTATTTTTGGAGAGATTTAAGGATGAATATTAAGGAAGTAAAATTGAGAGGACCTAAACTAGATTTAATTCCTTCACACAGAGAATCATTGTCCACATTTTATTATATCCTTGCAAATTGTTTACCTTTGGATGGATGTATGGTAAGTATGTAAAATGATATCATGGTTTATAAACTGCAATATTTTGTAATTCACATTCTATATTATAGACTTATACTTTTGGTATTGATCTTTATGGCCATTAAGGCATTAAAAGAATGTCTTTAGAAAATATATAAGTTTTCTATGTACATAATTTAAATTAAGAGAAGTAAGTTATTGTATCAGGTTTACATTTCACATTATATTAATAAAACAGAAAATCCAGATAACAGTAGCTTAAGCAAATGAAGGTAATCTGTAGGTCTCTGCTATAGTTACTATAAATTTAGAGTCAGAGTTTAAAATATGCAGATCATCAGATTTAATACTTATAACAAAATGCAGGTCTAGTTCAATTTATGTATGAATGATTATTTCTTTCTAATTAGTAAAAGTTCGCATTTTTCCACGTTTTGTGTAGAGATCAATTGAGTTCACATTGTTCATTACCTAGACTAATTCTTACTTATGAGTTTACATTTTGAAAATAAGCAGGTCCCTTTCAATATGAGAAGTAGAGCATAACTAACTTTCTATACAGAAAACAAAAACTATTTTTTAGGGTCCTGTTTAATTATCATTCTCAAAAATGTTAGCATTTGAATTTTTAAAATTGAGGTAAAATGTTATTTGTTTTTGAAACAAACCTTATATTTTCATTTTAGTCATTTGTGGCTATTAGGAAATAATATTTTCAATGGAAATAATGTTTCAATGTCACAATCTTTTAAAAATATATTTTCCTATACTGACTTTATAATCACAGTATAGTGTTTTCCTTATCTCCTCTCTATCCCATAAGATATTATTTATATACTTTTTGAGCCAGGTGACATAATCTGACTCCAAATATGGTTATTTGGTATTTGTCTTATTACCTCCTACTGTATCATAAACTTTTGGAGGGCAGAGACTTATCTCTGTTCTCACAACTCCTGAAGCTTTGTTGTAGTTGGAACCATTTGTGGTAACTCAACTCATCAGTTCCCTTCTCTTAGAAAGTAGCCCCAACTCCTCTCCCCTAAGCACAAAAGTGAGCCCATGAAGTCATGTTTATACCATGGGATGCCCAATCTCCTGACTGTATCAGATTGGATTAATGGTGCTCACCTGATTCAAACTAGCCTAATAAGCTTCACTCTTCTAGCAAGAGATTTGAATTCAGAAAAGTCAGTCTTCCTGGTCTCTTGAATGGAAGCTTTGTAAACCAGGGAGCTATGGGGTGGTCATATTCTACCTCGTGTGCAGAGAAAAGCACAAAAACTAGTGTGCATTTATTCTTTGATTCAATAAACATTCATGGATTGCCTCTACTGCTAGGTGCTCTGCAAGGTGCTGACTATGCAATGGTGAACCCGACAGGTATGATTCTCATTCTTTTGGAAACTACAGACATTTAAAAAGATTATACTAATTAATATTTGATGACACATTTTGAAAAATGCAATAAAGAAAAAAAGAACAGGGGGCTTTGAAAGAAAATAGGAGGTGGTTTGAGAATCAGTGAAGGCCTGACTCTCTGTGGAAGTGACATTTAAGCTGAGGTGAAGAGCAAAGTGTCAGAGCATTCCAGTAGAGGAAACATTCCCTTAACATACCTGCATATAGCAGGTGTTCAATAAATGTATATTGAGTTGACAAATTATGATCATTTATGAATTGACTAGACATGAATAAACTCTGATTCCAGCAATTTCTTCCTAAATATTTCTAGAGGTCTCCAGGGTGGGTCTTGTGAATGCTCTGTGTCCTATTGAATTGCCATATGGTGTGCATCATTTATTTTTCTCCAAGTCTGTGTAGCTGTGAGGATATTACATTTCTTCTCATTTCCTGCTCTGATGCTTGATGAAGGCATCCCTGCTGCTGCTAATGTTTGCCTTGAGGTTGCTGGAGTCCAGTGTTAAGGGCAATAATGTCAATAATGATTCGCCTTCTCTAGAAAGTATGGACACGAATGCTGCTTATGACTTCCATTCTCAATGTCTAAATGGATATAAAGTCCATGCGGCATGAGTTCTTAACACAGGCTCAGTGGGATGTCAGAAATTGTGGGAACCCTTTGATTTGTACACACATTTTTGGGCATGTGAGCATTTGTTGTTGGGGGGGTATAGGGTGAGAATTAGAGCATTTTGAGATTCTCAAAGGAAGTTCTTCACCCCATGAGATTAGGAATCACTCCCTTATAAGAAGAGGAAGAGGGCTGCAGACAATCCATGGACAGCACTGTGCTTCATGTACCATCACCACCCCCCTCAATGTTTGCATGCTGTCATTGAACCAGCGCTGCTTACCATCTCTTTAGGATGACTTACTTTCTAGGAGGTTCCTTGGTTATCAGGTAAGGAGATTCCAAATGAACATTGTCTACCAGTCCTCTAAGCATGACATATAGGCTTGAATTCTGAAGTGGACACAGCTCAGGCTCAAGTTGGCATCCCTGCTACATATGCATAACATAAATAGCAATAAAAACCCTATATGCATTACTTTAATATTTTCCTTTACATAAAATATGTATATATATATTTTATACATGCACACATTCAAATGTACACATATATTAACAATTATACATGTATTAACATATATACATATACACATATATTAACATATACATTTATCTCACATACTTACCAATTTTGTGATGAGAATACTTAAAACCTACTCTTTCAGTAATTTAAAAAAATACAACACATTGTTGTTAACTACAGTCACCATGTTGTACAATAGATTTCTTAATCTTATTTCCTCTAACTGAAATTTGGTATCCTTTGACCCATATCCCCACCTGAGTTTAGGGAGGAAGTTTATATATCTTGAAAGTCTTCACTGACTGGTCAAATTCTTGCAATTGTATGCTTAGGTTCTGCATCTTTGATTCTCAGTGCAAATGATCTGCATTGTAGATCATTCCTTAGCCATCCGTAAACATGTTCAAATAAGCTTTTGAAAACTAAACATTGTTAAAAGCATTCCGTATTCTTTCTTTTCCTTAGCATGATTTGTCCTTGAAACAATGAAAAACTGTTGGTGCTTATTTCCAGTGGGATGGGTTTGAAAAAGATCCTTGAAAAGAATTTGACTTCTCTTTGGAAGCTTGAAAGTAACTAGTTACAAATGAATGAATCTTCTGTTTTCTTTATGGAAAATTGAATAGATACTTCAAGCTGTGCTTATGTTAGATTTGGCATCACACTGAGCATATTGCAAAGATACTGCAGAAGGAATCCTGTTGTGAAATTAGATGAAAAACAGTGGTGAACTGAATCTCATTTAAGTGTTTTTACAATTTCAATTTTGTTTCTGTATGCTTTTTAAAATTGTATAGCTCAGAGCTTCTTCAGAAGAGTAATAGAAGACAAGAGAACTCCACGACATAGCTGTGCAGACGTGGAGACTGCCCTTAAGTGGATGAAACTTCCTGGGAGGAGCAAAAATACATTTTCCACTTGATGTTATTCTTCACAGAATTAGTAAACACGAAGCTTTTTTATTCCAGGATCTTCAGAATTTGGGGTTAGTTTTTTCAGACCTTGGATAGTTATGATCACAAAGAAAAAAAATGGTATCGCTCATTCCCCGCTTAATCTACCCTTACTCCCCTCTGGGTTGCGAGTTTTCTCTTCTTTAGACTCATTCAACATTGATGTCGTCCAAATAATGGGCACCCCCTCTTCTGTGTGGAAGGTGGCCTTACTAATAAGCTATCTAACAGAAAGTAAGGGAAATAAACTCACATCGCATAATTGCCCCCTTTGAGGAGAAAACTAACAAGTGCCTCCTTTGTTTTGTTTAATTAAAACACCTGTGGTCTAACTCATTCTCTCTAAGGCTTCCTTTTCTCAGCCTTGAAGAGCCCTAAGAGGACAGCAGGGATGCGAACTCCCTGCTCCAACTCTCATGCAAGACAGATTTCAAAGACTCAGATAAGCTGGCTTCACAGAGAAAAGGGGAGGAAAAATGGAAAAAGCAAATACTGCCGCTCTGCAGCTTCTGTTATGGGTCTGCTAAAGCAGAGAGAGAAAAAAAGTGATCTTTACCCTTTAAAACCCTCAATTGCCCGACATTTCCCTCCCTCCCTTTCCCCTTCCTTCCTTCCTCCCTCCCTTCCTCCCTGTGTATCCTGAACACTCATTCTCTCTCTCTCTCTCTCTGAAATAAATGAACTTTTACTTCGGCATATCCTAATTACTGTCTGAGAATTCTTTCTCCAACCTTCCAACTCTTGAACACCTAGTAAATTCACACCCTTTCACTGTGAACAGCCTCCAGCAATCCCAATCTCTGTGCCCTTGGCCTTTCTCCATGGCCCCTAAAGTGTTCACATGCTATTCTTTACGCGGGAGGCTGGAGGATAGCACCATCCAGACAGCTTTCGGGTTGTGCGGAAAGGCGAGCCCGGAGGCTGCACAACAGGCCCTAGCGTCGCCATGGCAACGGCGCCAGGCTCTCGCCGCCGCCGGAGGGCGGTGAAATGCCAGCGCGGAAGTCTCCGCCCTCGGCCTGGGGGGCGGTGGTAGAGGCCTCCGGGAACGTCGCCACGGCAACGGCGCGGCGCACAAGCCGCGACCGGAGGGGCGGGATAGGGGGCGGGGAAATGCGAGCTTGGAAGTGCCCGCCCCCGGGCTGCTGGGCTGTGGAGACTAAGCGGCCCGCAAGGATTTGAAACCGTTTGGCAGAGGCGGCGGTAGCGGCGGCGGCGGCGGCGGCGGCAGCCGAGCGGAAAGCTTGCGTGTAGGGGCGTCAGGTTCTCGTTTTTCCCTAATTTCCCTTTCCCGCCCCCTCCCACCAGGTTCTCGAGTGGAATTTTGCGCGGGGTGGCGGCCGTCAGCCCGTGCGGGCTGGTTCGAGGAGGGGCGTCGCCCGCAGGCCCCAGGCCCGTTCTCCCGGCCTGTGGGGGCGCGCGACCCCTCTGGCGGGGTCTCGGCGCAGCCGCTACCGTGTCACTTGCGGAGTGAAAGCCAGTCTGGGGACGGGTTGGGAAAGTTCTTAGTAAAGTTTGATCAGCCGGTGACGCTGGTCAGCATGACGTGGTCCATAAATCTGACCAAAGGGTTTGTCGTTGTGGGAAGAAATCTGTGTCCCGGACAGGGTGGGAGAGCGGCCTGGGCCTGCGCCTCGGCGGGCTGCGCAGGCCGCCCCCTCCGGGCGCCGACCCCGGCCGGCCGAGGAAGTGACGGCTCCGAGCGACACCGCTGCAGTTTTCACATCCCTCCGGGAGCAGAATCCGTGCCCGCTGCGTTTAGGGCAGTACCAGAGCGCTGGTTTCTAGAAACAGTCGTTATATACTGTTCGCTTAGAAAGGCTCTATCCCAGCATCACAGCTTGTTGGAAGCTACCCAGTGTTTTTGGAGTTTATTATTATTTTTTTAAGGGTTTGAGAGAATGACCTAAGTAAATGTGAACAGCTTTTATTTTGATTATCGCTTGGCTGACTTTTTGAAATTATTTTTCTTACATATTTAAAGATGAGTAAAAATTAGATAGAAAGGCACATGAAATGCCATGAGACTCTCTCCACAGTGGTCAGAGCGCAGTGAAGTAGAGTGCATGGTAATTTGTGCACAGTGTTCAGGCCCAGCTGTCACTTTCCGTGGGAACCTCAGTCAGTCACTTCACGCTGGTAAGCCTCAGCTTCCTCCTCTGTGAACTGGCCGTGGAAATAGTGCCTATCTGGTAGGGCGAGCCAGAGAATACACTGAGATAGGTTTCTAAAGCGCACAGCGTGCTGCTGGCATAGTCGGGGAAGGCTCCTGTCAAAACATCCAAATGCTCAAGGGAGATAAAACGTGCACCTGTAAGCCTTTTTAATTTATTGACATTTCAAATTTTCTTTAATGACCCACAGTATATTTAAAGTATGATTTGATTGAACAAAATGGATTTTGCACAACTTTCAGGAGCATGTTTGTTGTATTTATTTAGCAAGGGGCACGATATGTGTGAAGTGTATTCTTTATTTAGCAGTTGTGTGGCTCCTAATGTGTGTGGCTTGCTTATGCTGACTTGTATGGCAGCTAAGCACCTTGAGAAGGTCTTAGCCCATTTTGTAGGTATCTGCAAAGCAACAGATTTATAAAAAGACAATGCCATTGGGTTTAATAAAAGACATAATCCAAATATAGATTATAGCTATAAACAAATCACCCAATTTGCTTCTTTTTTACTTTTGAAGTAATTTGTGTAACTAATAGGCGCACTGTAAGTACTTTAAGCCTAAATCAAAGATGTAGCTTTACTTATTTTTTAGTTCTAACAATTTAAGTCTGCAATTCTGATAGATGGTATGAAACTTTTTGACTAGCTGTAACTAAGTAGATACGATTTGTTTATAAGGTGTAATTTGTGTACCAAGAATTCCTTGAAGGTATAAGGAGAAGCATATTTTTAGCTTTTACCAAATATCACTTTGACTCTTTATCTTGTTTTTTTTTTTTTAAACGTATACTGTCATATTGTATGTCATTGTAGCAATTCAGATTGCCTTTCTACTTTTCAAAATACTCTTTTATTAGTTGGAGATATTGCTGACTTATATGTAAATGGGCAAGTGGTTGGATATAATGGATCTCAGAGCTAGGGGTTTCAGAATTTTAATCTGAGCTTTGTGGTTAATTTCATGATTTTGAGCGGGTCATTTAACTGTTGAGTTTTAGTTTCCTCTAACATTAAACACTAACATTTACTGCCAGTGGCAAAGGATTTATTAAGAATTAGTGATTATGAGGAATCTTTCTGTTTAGCCATAACTGTGGATGCTTTCAGGCAGATGTTTGAGTACATGGGTGGGATACACTGTTTAAGCCTGGGAGTTCATCTGGGTTTATGAGTTTCCATTGGTTTGTTCATCCATTTGAATAGTGGCTTTTCAACCTTATGTTTTAATATCGCCATCAAGCAGTGGTTACCAAGTATGTGGAATATATTGCAGGGATGTAAAACAAAACTAACCAACCAAACAAAAAATCCCCAAACCAACCAATCAGAAAATGCATTTAAATAAATTTGTTTTAACCAAATTGATATGCTTGAAGTGAATTTGAAAATATGTTTCTCCTACTATAACATGGAAGGTAGGATGACCAGTTTTGGTAAATGGAATTAGGGGCATACAGTATTCCTATTCTGGAAGACCTATCTGTTTGGTACTCAGAAGCATTAAACAAACAGTTACATAAAAGTGGGACATTAATCTGTTTATTCAGCATTTATTAGCAATCAATTCCCCTGCTTTTAATGTGTACCAGCTAATATGCTAGGTACCTATGAAAATGTGTAAGTCATAGTCACTCCTTTCTAGGAGCATCTTACAGATGGTAGAAGATGTGTAAATAATACACAGATGTGTAAAAAATTATGATAAATGCTATTACACAGATGTAAGCAGTTTATACAGAATGGAGCAACAACCAGTCTAGGGAAGCAGGGCCAGCTTCATTCACTCAGAAGTGACATTCGAGCTGCATTTACCTGACTTCAGGCAGAGGGAACAGCCTATGGAAAGGGTGTAGGATCAGATAAGGGCTTGTAGTGTTCAAAGAATGGTGAGGAGTTCATTTTGACAAGAGTGAAGTGGTTCTTGGTGGGTTGGTGTAGTTAGGCAAAGTGTGTGTGTGTTTGTACGTGGCGAGGGATAGGCCTAAATGTGAAGGTACTTGCATGCCTAACTTTGTGTTTGGATAGTACGCTGTTGTAGGCAGTCACAAGAGATTTTTAAATGGAGTGATAGGCTTAGCTATGCCATTCTGGTGCCAGTGAGGAAAATGGACTCAAATAGAGCAAAGTGACAACAGGGAGACAGGTCATGAGGCTGCTGCAATAATTCAATAAAGTGGTAGGCAGGTTTTTATTTGAGACGATGGCAGTGAGAATTGAGAAGTAGGCAGATTTCGAGATATTTCTGAGTATTTCTTGATGTATTGGTTTATGGGGGTTTAGAGAATGTTAACATTGAAACTTCTAGCTTGGGAGACGAAGTAGATGATAATGCCATCAAGCAGAGTATAACATGGTAGAATAGGTTTATGGGGAAAAACATGGAGAATTTTCTTTTGGACGCGTAAGTCTAGGTTACAAACAGCATATTAGTGAACAGGTCTGGGAACCTTTTTAAATATGAGTCTGGTGTTGCAAAGAGAGTCTGGAGTTTGACATAAAATTAAGAGTGAATGGCATGAAGTTATTACTTGAAGTTATGGAACTGAATGTGATCACCCAGGGAGAGTGTGAAAAGTCAAATTAAAAGGAGACTAAGGAGAGAGCACTGGAGAATCCTATTTTAATGTTGGGCAAGAGCCAGTGAGAGAAGGAGAAGAAATGATCTGAGAGGCAGTAGGGGACGCAGGAGCAGATGGAACCACTGAAGTTGAAGGAGAGGAGTTTCTAGGAGTAGAGAGTTGTCAGAAGTATAAGGTGTCAAATAGGATGTAAACTGAAGATAGCCCTATGGATTTGGCAATTAATGGGTCATTGGTGAACTTTGAAAGAAGATTTTCAGTAGCATGATGAAGATGGACGAGGTAATTCACAGGGGATGAGATCTGGATAGACGTTGATGAAGTAGACTCAGTGAACAGAATGCTAGAATGAGGGCTGCTGGGCCATGGGGAGGAGTCAGTGGAGATGGAAAATTTGAAATAGTGAAGAAGTAATTGATAGATGATAGGTAGAGGTATTGACATTAGAGAGAGGGATAGTTAATGCTGCTTCAGATACAGGAGCAGAAGAGGTAAGAATGTTTTCTCTAAGAGGTAAGTTGAGAGGTGGGAGAATAGCATTTTGGGGTATTACCACCTGGCTATTATTTTTTCCATGAAGCAAGAGATTTATAAAATTGAGAATGAGGAGGAGTTGTTTAGGGAGCTTTAGGTATCTGGAAAAAGTTTATTTTAATTTCAATTTTTTAATTTTTAATTTTAATTAATTTATTTTTTGAGACAAAGTCTCACTCTGTCACCATGGGTAGAGTGGAGTGGCATCATCTTAGCCCACTACAACCTCAAACTCCTGAGTGCAAGGGATCCTCTGCCTCAGCCTCCTGAATAGCTGGGACCACAGACACATGCCTTAAGACCTGGCTAATTTTTTCTATTTTTAGAAGAGACGGGTCTCGTTCTTGCTCAGGCTGGTCTTAAATGGATCCTCCAGACTTGGCCTCCCGGAGTGCTAGGATTACAGGCCTGAGCCACTGCTCCTGGCCTGGGAAAAGTTTTCAAAGCTGCTTTGTGGAGTAGGAAATAGCAAAAGCCTCCTGAGGATTCAGGTAACGTTGGAAGCTGTCTGACTACAAGGCAGTGCTATTTTTCTCCACTAACCCCTTAGAGAATGAAGGAGGACATTGAGGGATCAAGGGATTGCAGTCTTGCCGAGTATAAAGAAAAGATCTAGTGGACTAAGGAGAGAGAGTTTGAGAGGACAAGAGGCTGTTGCCAGACAGAGGGCTTTCCTTGTGAGATGACAGTGATGAGAATGGGGAGTATGTGGTAGAGTCAGATGGTTGGAGCCTAATAAGAGGGGAATTTTGGGGTTGAGATTGGAAGAGCAGTAGTTGGGAGGTATCTGGGTATTTCTTTGGCAAGGTCGGGTGGAGGGAGTGAAAGACTACAGAGAATGCATGAGAGAGAGAGAGCGCACGTGTGAGCGAAAGAGAGAATATATGAATGAATGAGATAAACTTGGTTCATTTCTAATGACGTGAGGGAAGTAAAGTCAGCCAGTGAAAGCTAGGGTTTACTTACAGAGATAGGGTAGAGAGAACTTTCTGTGAAGAGGTTGTCGATAGTAAAATGACAGACACTGTGGTAAAGGTTAGAAGCTGGTTTAGCAGGGAGAGGGCAGCCTGTGGAACAAGATAGCTTATGAGACAGAACAGAGCTTTTTCCCAAACACGTAATAAGTAAATTGAATAAATGACAAATTGGGCGCTATGCGTAAGGTAAAGGTAGTTCACATCCCTGCTGAGGCGTTTCACAATTTAAATGAACATGTAGAGTTTGGATATATTTTTAACTTAAGATATTTTGTCAAAATATACAATTCTGATTTTGGGGGCTTATCCCCTTTGTAGTCAGTATTTTTCTGCCTAATTAGGAAGAAATATGAGGAAAAATATTTAAAAATTTTTAATGGGAATTAAACATTTAAATTTACATATAGTAAATTCACTTTTTTGGTATACAGTTCTATGAGTTTTTATACATGCATAGGTTCTTGTAATCTCCTCCTCAGACAGTGTATATAGAACAATTCCAACACCCCAGATATTTTCTTATGCCATCCCTTTATATTCTGACTTTTCTCCACTGAACCCTTTATCTGTTCTATATGCATATATTTTTTTCCCTTTTCTAGGATGTCCTAAATGGAATTAGCCAGTATGTGGTCTTTTAAGAATGGCTTCTTTCACTTAGCATAATACATTTGAAGTTTTCCCATGTTGTTGTGTGTGTATCAGTACTTCATTCCTTTCTGTTGCTGAGTGTGGATATACCACAGTTCATCCATTCCCTGGTGAGGGACATTTGGGCTGTTTTCAGTGTTTGCTGATTGCAAAAAAATAAAAAGCTGCTAAAAACATCACATTCAGAGTTTCGTGTGAAAATAGATTTTTCATTTTACTTAGGCGAATACCTGGGAGTGGGATTTCTGGGTCATATGGTGAGCGTATGTAAGAAATTACCAAACTGTTTTCCAGAGTGGCTGTACCATTTTGCACTTCTACGAGCAGTTCATGAAAGTTTCTGTTGTTCTCTGTCCTCACCAGCACTTGTTATTGTTTGCATTTTTAGTTTTAGTTGTCCTGATGTATTTGTAGTGGTATCTCATTATGGTTTTAATTTGCATTTCTGTAATGACTAATGATATTGAACATCTTTTTATGTTCTTACTTGTCATCTGTATTTCTTCTTTGGTAAAGATACTAATTTTTTTCTGATTATTTTTATTGAGTTGTTTTCTTATGGTTGAGTTTTGAGAGTTCTTTGAATAGTATTGATATAAATCCTTTAGGAGATGTATGGTTTGCAAATATTTTCTCCCAGTCTGTGGATTATCTTCTCAATCCCTTAAGCTTTTGTGGAGCAAAATTTTTTTTTTTTTTTTTTTTAGGTCCAGTATATTAGTTTTTTTCTTTTGTGGATAGTACTTTTAGTGTTGTATATAAGCAACCTTTGCCTTATTCAAGGTCACAGAATTTTTCTTTTAAGAGTTTTATAGTTTTACATTTTACACTTAGGTCTGTGATTCATTTTGAGTTAATTTCTATATATAGCATGAGATTTAGGTTGAGGTGTAATTTATTTTGCATGTGAATGTCCAGTTGTAGGATCCTTTGTTATAAAAACTGTAATTTCTCCATGAATTGCACCTTTATTGGAAATCAGTTGTCCATGTTTGTGTTGATCCACTTCTGGACTCTCTAGTTTGTTCCATTGACCTGTTTATCCTTTCCGCCAATACCACGTTGTCTTCACTGTTGTAGCTTTACGGTACATCTTAAAATAGGGTAATGTGAGTCCTCCAACTTTGCTCTTTTTCAAAATTGTTTCAGCTATTCTAGCTCCTTTACCTATACATTTTTAATATTAGCTTGTCTATATCTACAAAGAATTCTGCAGGGTTTTGATTGGAATCGCATTAAATCTATAGGTCAATTTGGGGAGAATTGATATTTAATGAGTTAAATATCATGAGTTTTCTTTGATATGAGTTTTCTTTGATCTCTTTCATCAGAGTTTTCAGCGTAAAGATCCTTAATGTTTTAATTTTAAATCTTTTACAGATTGGATGATGGAAGTGGAAAGTGAGGAAGAAAAATGGGAGAAGCTGGATGCAGAATTTGATCACTTTGTGGTAGATATGAAGCCCTTTGTTCTAAAATTACCCCACAGGTCAGGTAAGATTATGTCCGAAAATTAAATTCTTAAGATTAAGTTTTTTCTTTATATTATTTAATATGTAGTCAAACCAATGAATGAGTTGTCACAATGGAAGGAAAGCTAAATTCCTCTAGTAATAATTTTCACTGTTAATGTAGGATTGTTTACTTAGAGTTTTTTAACGGTAAATAGAAATTTAGTGACAATGTCCTATTAAACCGTGGAAAGATGGCACCTTTCATATGTTGTGAGCTTATGCCACATGGATTTCTGAAGTTGGCTACAACTGTTTTTTCCTACATCTTTTTCTTCCCTCTGTGGAAATGTTTTCTTTTTCAAGAGCCTACTGTCCACCTGCTCTCTGTCCCTTCTGTTTATCAATGCATATCTATTGGTCTTTTATGCTTATTGGCTGACTGAATAAAGTCAAGTATAAATGAGCTTTTGTTGCTATTTTGTCTCCAGTTCCTAGCCTGTTATTTCTAATTATGGAATGAGATTCTTTGCCTCAAGTTAGAGAATTTTCAAATAACTAAAGGCATTAGAGAGCAATTGGAGATAATTTTGAGGACTAGGGAGATTCTCTGAGTTATAGTAGGCATAAAGTTGGCTGTAAAGGTAAATCCGATTTGGTAGCTTTTGTGTGGAGGGTTTGGAGTAGGGCCAAGAAACTACGGCTTTTTCCTTTTCCAAGTTCCCTATTTTCCTGAGGTGTCTGAGTGGACTCTATATTCAAAGTGAGGAACTGACTCAGTATTAGATACAACAGTCCCCCTTTGTCCTTGAGGAATATATTCCAAGACACCTAGTGGGTACCTGAAACCATGGATACTATGAACCCTATGTATACTCTGTTTTTTTCCTATACGTACATATATATGATAAAGTTTAACTTATGTTAGGCACAGTAAGAGATTAACAACAACAGCTAATAAAATAGAACAATTATAATGGTATACTATAATAAAAGGTATGTGAATGTAGTCTATCTGAAAATATCTTATTGTACAGTACTCTTCTGTTTTTGGCCTGTGGTTGACTGTGGGTAACTGAAACGAGAAAAATGAAACAATGGAAAGCAAAACCACAGATAAGGGGGACTACTGTATTTATTCCAGGGTGCTATGATAGGTGAAGGGAGTGTAATATGTGAATTATGCATTCTGTCATCACCCATTGTTCTAGGTCCTGCAACCTTTCCTGGTCCAGGGCTTGCCATAGTCTTCCCTTGGAGCCTCTTCCTCTGCCCTCTTCTCTAACCTTTTCAGATGTAATCTCTTCTTTCTTCCTCTGCTATTCTTTAAATGAGTATTTTATTACCCTTGATTCATTTATGATTATTTGAATGATATTTAATGATATTTCTATATTGCATCCTCTTCTGATATTCACTACCTTTTTTTCTTTTTGTTTTAGATCTGCTTATTAGAAAAAATTGTATTAAAATTTCACATGGTAAATGTATTTCAAATCAAACTATCCTCATATTTTACCTTTTTTAAAAAAAAGATTTTAGGTACATAGAATTGAATAATTATAATATTTGGTTCATGACACATCGTCAGTATTGGTACATCCATGGCTTTCTTTTATTTAATTAATTCATAATGAGCAATTGGGAACTCAAATACCAATCAAGAACTAAAAATTCATAATAAGTTATATCTTCTTATAACTAAATTATACTTTTGATAATGGTTTTTCCTATCAGTTTACACAGAGGAATGAATTCTTTTATTAACCAAGTTGTTGTTACTAAATTCCAGGCATTAGAATATGATACAGATTTCATTTTGGTAGTACATGTGGAAAATACATAGCTTGAAAAACTATTTGCTTAAGTTTATTAGTTTTACTTTTGTATTTTCTTTTCGTACAGAGTACACCCAATATTTCATGAAGTTTGTTTTGTGATTATGTAATTTTCACAGCAAAACGTACAAAAGATTTTTAGAGGCATAGCTCTCATACCTGTAGTGATATTTGCAGAGTGGTAAATCCAGCCTTAGTGATTTTTGTAAGTTAAAAGAAAAAAGATGACCTTTATAAACTAAGGGATTAGAGTAGAGCAGATTTATGATTTGTGTTAGATATGTAATCCTCAAATTGAGTTATACTGATAAAAAATTAATATCAGAATGGTTTTCATGAGACCTAAAACCATCCTGTGTCATGGCAAGATAATATGGTCAGCAGATCATTATATGTGGATTAAACTGTGCTATATTGTTTAGGTAGATTTTTAGAAGGATAATTATTTCACAAAATTACATGTAAATAGCACTCAATTATTTTTAGAGATGTTAAAAGAAAACCCTAAATAAATCAGCTATAAATCCCTGGAAATTATTGGCTTTAATAAATGTTTGAGATTTAATTTTAGAGTAAGTTTAAAATGCTTAGATAAATCAGAGATTGTATTTTATCTCCTTCTAGGTTTGTATAACTAGAATTATAGAAAGATTTGTCAATATATCTAAAATTACTTTGGAGATGCGAAATTATAGCACGATTTTTATCTCAGAAATTTATTTGATAGTAATCCAGAGATTTTATTTTTGTGAAAATATTTCTTTTCATGTCTTGCCCAATTGCCAATTAACTAATAAAGTTAAACTCGAGACCAGGAGTCAGCAGATAATGGCCCATAGGTCAGCTACCACCCATAACCTGTTTTTGTAAAGTTTTATTGGAACACAGCCATACTATTTGTTTACATATGGTCTGAGGGTGCTTTCACACTGTAGTGGCAGAGTCGAGTAGTTGCTCCAGAGATCACAGGGCCTGCAAAGCCTAAAACATTTACTGTCTGTCCCTTAACAGAAAAAGTTTGCTGACCCTGTTCTAGACTAAAGCAGATGCTATTATGGGACTTTGTAATCTAATGTTTTGTTTTCTGAAAAGTCAAGTTTCTAATAGTCCTTATGTATTTATAGAACGGCAGAGGTGTGCTCTTTGGATTAAAAAACTGTGTGAGCCTTCAGGAACAGGTTCAGGAATAATGGGGAGGAAGAATCGGAACCTGTATGCAAAACTGTTATTGCATATGCTTAAGCGAGGAGTGCTTGAAGGCCCTTTCACACACCGACCTGAATCAGGGACACTAAAAACTTTACCTTCATACATGGTAGGTGTCAATGACCAAAAGGTATATTAGTTTCGTATCTTTAAAAGTCAGTGTCAAGTTTGCCTCCTTTTTGGGAATGGTAATGTTATTAAGTTACGTGTGCTAACTTTTTTCTTCCTGATTCAGTTTTTTCTACTTGTAATAGGAAATGGATATTTGCCTATTAGGGGAGTATCCATATTGATTTATTTATCCCTCAGTATGCCACAATATTTCTGAAAAACTGAAAATGAGTGTTTTTATATTGAGCTTTTCCTGCTAAGTTTATTATAATAGTAATATTTTATATACTTCGGTAAATTCTAGTTTATTAAACTCTTTCATATATATTTTTTTAAAATCCACGAGAGGTTGGATTGAGTGGTTTCTAAAAGTTCCTTTTTACTCTAATAAAATAACAATAGTAAGTTGGAGTTTAAAAGTGATTTTTTATGCTTCATTTAATTTAATTATCAAAATCAGCTCTGTTACACGGCAGCTATTATTATGCTTGGTTAATCGTCACTATCCTGGTTCTTGTAACCATGAAACATACCTTGGTTTGTGTGATATTTGAATACCTGTACTTGAGAGATCTGACTAGAATAATAGGTATTGGTAGTTGCTGTTAGAATATATATGTGTGTGGGTTTTTTCTTTTTTATTAACTGCACAATTCTTGTGTAATGTATTTTAAAATTTTTATGTATTTTATTAGTTTACTTAAAGCAAATTTTAACCAAGTGGCATGCTACATGCTAGAGGATAATTTCCGTTTTCCGTGGCAGAATGCCATAAGTTTTAATGCTGTTACCAATTATATGTTAAAGTAAGGGCATACATTTTGCTTAAGTTAAGATGAGTAGTATGTGGGATAGTAGTTATTTGACTTGATAGTTGATTAAACATTGGAGTGACTATTTCATTTAAAAAGAAATTTCCATGCATGTCTGATTTGGGATAGAGGGTCGTATGTCACCCCCTCCATAGAGAGCAGCCTCTTGACGATTTTTTACGTAGGGTTGGGAGAATTGTCACAGAGGTGTCCAGTCAGTGAGGAGTTTTCTTCAAAAATGTATGAAGGTAGAACATTTTATGAAGTACATTTAGATGTTAAAATATGAGTATATTTTATTATATTTTCCCATTAACACTCAATTTCATAGAATAATAGGGTACAGCTTTATTTTACCAATAATAATAATGAGAAGGCCTAGAGACCTGTCTTGGGTTTTCCAGCTAGTTAATAGTATGGCAGAACTAATGTCTCTGTTGTTCCTATCTTATCAAGGGATTCCTAATTTTAATTTCTGATTTGCGTTGATTGTGGTTTCTCTGCCCACTGATTTTGTGTGTGTGTGTGCAAAGTAGTTAAGGATCACAGAAAGAAATAGGGTAGCACATGACTTAAAAGAAACTTTCTATTTAACTTTTCATAAAGCTAATATCCCTTTCATAATATAAGTCATTATTATCAGATTTATCTGTTATGGAATTTTATCTATCAGATTTCTTATACAGCAGAGCACAACTAAAATGTAAATATGTTATCCATTTTTGTATTTTAATATTTCATTCATTGTGCATTGGATGATTTTTTAATAGTTGAAGGTAATTAAATTTGATTATTTGAAAGGCTGTTATCAAACTTGAAACTTGATGGAAATTTTGTTTCATTTTAGTACATTTTGAAAAAATAATTTTTCTAATTTTTAAAAATCAGTCCATCTATTTTGATGAACCAAATCCAGCACGAGCAAAAGGTTCAAGCCCAGACGGATTACCAGACTGGGTGTTGGGTGAGCTGGGGACAAGCGAACACAAATTAAATGAATCATGGAAACTTTCTTCTGGAGAAGATAACACTCTGGTACAGTCACCAACTGATGTCCACAGGTATGCCAAGAAAATGGGATTTTGAATGTGTTTCATCACTTAACCTGTCTTTGGAACTAGCTCATACATTCTATTTTTCCTTTTTATTTTTATAGTAAGTAGTTGGTTTACTCTAGATTTTTCTTAAAGTTGAGAGCTGTGAATGAACATTGAGTAGGTAAAATAACAGTTTTACTTTTCCACTTACTGTATATTCAAGATTGTTTTACATTCTTGGCCACTTTTAGAGATATCCGTTAACTTCATATATATATTCCATTGCTTGGAAAGTGGTGCCTGAGAAACTTTAAATAAGACTATTATATATTGTGCTTTATGACAAGCATGAATTTAAATATTATCAATGACTTTAATAAAATACAGTATCCTCCATATCCATCTTGAAACTTATGCTTGAATTTCTCTCCTTTTCCCCTCACTGAGCAATATTTGTTTTCATTTAATGAAGTAAAGAATGTAAACATAAACCCCATTAAACTATGTTTTCTTACTAGAGTGTTAAATAGGATTTTTAGTACAAATAAAAACAAATTTCTAAATTTTCAAAATATACAAAAAGGCCATTATTGTTGTATTATAATTTTGTCCTTTAGGAAGGATAGATTTAAATTTGGACTTTCATCGAATTTTTATTTTTCTCTTTGGCCTTGTTCCCTGAAATGTTAAAATATTAGACAGTGTCAATTGACATGTACCATACTTTATACTTCACTCCTCACCATTCTTTTGGTAATTTTAATTTTAGGAATTTGTTCCTATTAACAATGTAATCTTTCTTGTCCACTGTAATTTTTTTGGTTTATTCTTTAATCAGATATAGAAATGTTATTAGTAATTTGAAATGTCTCTGTGTTGATGTAGTCTGGTTATATGTTTTTAGACCTGAGATATTATGGTAGAAAAGAACAGATGAACAAAGCAAGAGATCCAGTCTATATGAAATTATTTCATTAGAAAGGAGAAACAAATTAAAATGGAGAGGCAAAAAAGGAAGAGGCAAAATAATTAAGGGCATGTTCAGAAGAGTAAAAAGAAATGAATAGATAAGTCCATAGGAAGTGGCATTAGGAAGTGGTATTAAAATACTTATTTTTATATTCATAGGAGAATTAAAATTAGAAGAGGTGTAATTGTAGAATTTTTGTTAACCTATAGGCAGGTAAATGGTGGAGGTGTAAAGAGACTGTGGTCTGTCTACTAAAAAAAGTATGATTCTTAGTTTGGCTGAAAAATCCATCAGTTGTTTGCCAGAATTTGTTAAGAGTCCAGCTAAATTCTGGGTTCCTATCTAGGTGTAATGAATATGGAGTTGATAGTATAAAGGTGAACTAAAGTAGTTTCCTATATCTTAGAGCTTAGACTAGGGGTTGAAAATTTGTGATCTTTCTGGACTGAATGAATCATGGTGGATTTGTTTTATTTGACTTAAATAATGTCTTTAAAAATTTTTGTGTGAGTTGTCAGCAATTGGGGAATTTCATACAAAAGCCCAACTTTCTGGCTTTTCTTAAAAACTGGAGACCTAGCAATCTTTCCAGAAGACAGCCATAGGTTGGAGCTAAGTAATATTTGGTTATCCCCTTAAGGTAGTATGCCTTCACTATTTCCTGCTAATTCCTGACACCAAATTTGTGGTCACATCTGTTAATATTATTGAGCTTGAGCTTTTTTTTTTTTCTTTAAGTAGGGTTAAGAGGAAAATGAAGTAGTTGTTTTTCTATTTTTATGTTCTAGTAAAAGTGAAAAAAGAAAGCTAGAAAAAGAGGGATCATATGATTCAAGTAGGAGAGAGGGCTGGGCATGGTGGCTATTCCTGTATTTTCAGCTACTCGGGAGGCTAAAGTGAGAGGATCGCTTGAGCCCAGGAGTCCGAGGCCAGCCTGGGCAATGAAGTGAAGCCCTACCTTGAAAAAGGTTTTTAAAAATTTAAAAAAAAAGAAGGGGAGAGATGCTGTGTCTTCATAGAAGTGAAGAATATCCTTATATCTGTCAGCACAATCACTCACTGTTATCTATTTAAGTCCTATAAGACGTTTGATTTATAACCTTCGTTGTAGATGAAAGGGGAAGAGAGATGATAGTTTCAATGTGGTGGTTATGTGTAGTCCTGAAAGTATTTGCACAGATTGAGATGTGTGTAAGGGAAGGGTTCAGGATGGGAAATAGAGTTGAGATTTTCAGGGAGTCCAGGTGAATGGACTTTTTCTTCCTTGGAATGTAGGATAAAGTTTGAGAAAAGAGAGTGAGAATATCCTTCAACTGTTACTCAGTGATTTTTTTGGAAAATGAAATCATAGTTACATCCTGACAATTGTAACAAATAACTTATATCTCTTTGTTGGTAACCTATAATTAAATGACATTTTGATGCAAAAGAATTACTAGAAGAGTATGAGATATTAGTTGTCAGTTATGTAAGTATTAATAATTAATGGGGGCAGCAGGCAGTCTTGAGACCCTGGTCAGTCCTACCTATGCTTCAGATTTCACAACTTCAAAAAAGTCTTATCTGACATCCCAGGTCCTAGCACTGGGTGGAAACATGCTAGGAACTCCTGAGTATTTATATTTAAGAGTACGTGCGTGAAAGAGGGAGTGGATTGTCAGGCACTGTCATGTATTTAATCTGTACAAAACCATTTGAGACAGGTGTGTTGTGGCAGAGGGAATGGCCCCAAAGGATTTTTTTATTTTTAGCTTTCAGAGAAAGGCGAGGGAAAGGCTGTGTTGAAGGAAGTGTGGATGTAGGTTACAGAGATTCCCTTCACACACCATGAGGAGTATGAGACAGTGAAAGAGCTGGAAAAGACATACTTAGATATCTTTCTGGTTAAATGTCAGGCTAATGGTCAGTTAGAGCTGCAAAAACAAAACTTCCCAGGGTATCTTATATTTCTTTTAAGTTAATTTTAATTTGATTTATTTTACAATTTTAATTTGATTTAAAATTTTAATCCACATATTCATTAGTTAACAGATATTTGTAGTTTTACATATACATGAAGGCATTAAAAAATAAAACTAACATTTACTTTAGCTAAAGCCAACAAAATTGATTTTAAGGCCAAATACATAATATGTTATATCAGATCAGATGTGGTGGTGAATAGTTTATTGAGGTTCTGTCTTAATATTTCTTTTTTAAGGTTGTTCCTTTACTCTAAGTGGTCATACTATGCTAATAAAAAAGTTAGTGTCTGCTAGTGTTGACCTAATACATCTAATCAGTTCTGCAAGAAATTGTTTTAAAAAGTTTAAGAGGCTTATAATATTTGACACATGTATGTTTTTATAGTGAATAATTTATTGTTACTTAGAACTGAAGTTTAATGCTGCCTCATAAATTTTACAACCACTTCAACTTGTCCTTTGAAAAACCTCTTTAATCTTAAAAGATTTTCCCCCTTAGTGTTTCTTTTTTGATCACTTTATAAAATCCTGCTTTACTTAGACCTTTTTATATGTGAAGTATTTCTAATGGCATTTTAGATTATGCTATTTGTGTCCTAGCCTTTTTATATTATTAAAGATGCAGAGTCCTTTTGAAGCCTTTTTGTTAGGACTCCCTATTCAGTAGAGATGGCACCTTCCCTTTACCTTTATTTTTCCTGTAGAACGTGGTATGTAGTCACATTCCAAACTTGTTAGAGGTATTATGAGGTCATGTTCTATCTGGCTTATTCTCATGCTTTCTTTTTTTCCACCAAATGTACGTTATATACTAGTATACTCAGCATTTCATGCCAAACAGTTTCAACACATAGCTAGTCTGTCCTGGTTATTTTCTCTGCTTTCCTGTTTCATATTTTGTGGTTTAAAGTCATGTTATTACCCAAGTTTTCTTTTAGAAAAGCCACTGTTCCAAATTGCATTGCTATTTTATTATAGATCTGTTGTTGCATTTTTTATGTCAAATATCTGCCTATTTTCCTGACCGTGAAATATTTTAGTTATATTTGAGTTTGTAGCATGACTTTTTAAATATTACTAAGGAGACCATAGGATTAGATCTCATCCATGTATAGTTTGGTTAATTTCATTTAGTTCTATAATCCTGAACTATATCAATATATATTATCTTTCTGGTCATCCTTCAGATGCTTACCATTAAGATCTGGTAAAGACCTTAATTGTCTTTGTGATAGACAGACTTTAAGGTGTCTCTGATGATCCTCTTTCTGGTGTTCACAGACTTATATAATCTCCTTTCCTTGAGTGTGGACAGGACTTGTGACTTGTTTCTAACCAATAGAATATAGCAATGGTGATGGGCTGTGACTCCTATCATTACATTATGTTATATAAAACTCCATCTTGCTAGTAGACTTGCTCTAGTGCCTTGCTGTCATACTCTTTGCTGGCTTTGGAAGAAGCATCTGCTGTGAATCATATAGCCATAAGGAACTGAGTGTGGCTAACAACCATGCAAGTGGGGAAGTGGATTCTTCTGTAGTTGAGCCTCCAGATGAGGACCCAGCTCTGGTCCAACAATGATTGTAGCCCTATGTGGCCCTAAGCAGAGGACTCAGTTCAGCTGTGCCTAGACTTCTGACCTACAGAAACTATGAGAAAATATATGTATATTGTTTAAAGCTGTTAAGTTTGTAATAATTTGTTATACAGCAATAGATGACCAATACAGTCTTTATCCTCATTTTAGAAAATTATGCAATCTGTATATAATACATGCTTGTATTGTTAACAACCTCAGTGTAGAAATATGCAGAGTAAAAAGTCAAAGTCCATTTCTCTGTGTCCTCTTTATCCCACGTTTCTCATGAGAGGTAATCACTATTAACGTTCTACAATAGACACCTACATCTATGTAATTAAAAAATTATAGATTGGCTTATACTATATGTACTGTTCTAAGACTTGCTCTTTTTTTACTTAACTATGTCTTAAACGTGTGCCATGTAGTCTTTTTAATTGCAGATAATCTGTAATGTGGATATACTATAATTTAATCTGTCTGTGCTGCTTTCAATTTTTTATTGTTATGAAGAATGCCTGAGTTAACATGCTAGTACATATGTAACCATGCATCTTGTTTTACAATGTGCCTGGGATTTGTTTTAATTGGGTATGGTAAGATGACAGACATGGAGACAACTGCCATTGAAAGAAGAATTACTCACAGTTCCCAAGAGGAAAGGCTTATGCCACACATGTAGGGCCACATGGAGAAGCACCAGGGTTGGTCAGGAGGCAGAAAGAGCAAGGGGAAGCATGAGTGCGAGTCTTTCTTACTATAGTGGTGGGAACCTGGTAGGTGAGGATGTCCCCTGTTGGGCAGAAAGTGAAGCACAGATGTTGGGATTTGTAGTTGGGAGGTTTATAATATGATTTACATGTGCCTGAAAAAAGACAGGGATGGTATGGATGTGAACAACTTTGGCTGTTAGTTTAGCCCATGATTTCAAGATGGCAAATTATCAATTAGAATATCAAGCATGATTATTATATACCTGCATGTGTTTTGGGCTATTATGGATTCCTAGAAAAGGAATTGCTCTGTTGGTACGATTATTAGTTGGTTCAACATCTTGTGCAGTGGTAAATCCATATGATCTACTATGGCAGGATCTCTAAGATATATAAAGTTTAAAAGGAGTACATAAAAGTATAGTAGGCTTCCATCTGTGTTTGTGTATGTGTGTTTTAAAGAGGCTATGTGGATACATATGTGTACATGTGCATGGAATGTTTCTGGGTGCCACACATGAAACTTTTAAAGGTGGTTAGCTTTAGGGAGTGGGACTAGTCTGGATTGTGAAGTTAAAAACATTCTTTTTAAATATGTGTGTATGTTATTTTTAATAATAATCACAAACTTATTTTTTGATAGATACTGTCAAAGTGCCTTCTAAAGTATCATTTTGTTAAAATGGTTATATATATTGTCCACATTAGTGATGAAAATTAATAAACTTAATTATATCACACATATATAGGTATATATATATATTTTAAACATAAGAATGAAAAATTTCCAGTAAATACCCTAAATGTTTGTGGATTCCACTTGTATTTCTAATTTCTTAAAGCAGAAACCAAGTGAGGGAAGTCATACCATTTATGGAGCTCCTACTGTATGCTAGGTACTATTCTAGAAATCTTTTCAAGTTATCTGGTTTAATCCTCTCTACAGTCCTGTGAAGTTGACATCATTGCCCTTTTGTATTTATAGACAAGGTAATAGCTTCAGGAAGGTCAAGTGACTTTTCCAGTGATGGGTCCAATATTGAAATGTAGGTCTTTATGATTTTATACCCATGTTCTTTCTAGTATACCATATAGGTGTAACAAGTATGTTATGTAGCAAATATGGAAATTTCATTTTTTATCTATTTTTTCCCACTTGTGCTGCTTCAGCAATCCTGGGCAGCTATGCCTTTGTTCTTGGTTATTTCTAGGTTGAGCTGAAATGAAGCAGTGTGCCTTTGTTCAAATTCCACTTCTGACACTTGGCAACCATCTGTCCTCAGGCAAGTTACTTAATTTCTCTAAACCCCAGTTTCATCATTTGTAAAATGGAGACAGTAGTAGTGCTAACCTCAGAGTTGTAAGGATGTAGTGAAATAATGCGTGTAGAGCCTTTGGCACAGGGCCTGTTAAATGTTAGCTGCTGCTACCACCACCATCATTGGTATGATGATTGTTACAGTAATAGTTCATCCAGGGCTTGTTTAGAGTGTTTGAGAATTCTTTTGCTTCTCTAGTTATCTAATCCTCACAAAGGGTATTATCTTAAAATCCTTTGGTCATTAATTATTTTCAGGGACTAAAAGTCATTTTGTGTTCTCTGAGAAAAATAAATTATGGCTATGCAGAAAGGTTATGATTTTAAGTACAAATCCTGAATACTATCACAATAAAGAGTATTAATAGTATTTTAAAAGATACTTTGTGGGAATCTTTATTTAAATAACTTAGCAAGTCCCTTTTTTCAGGGTAGAAGGCACACAGAGTGGCAGGGCCCATTTTTGACATTTTGCCACGCCATATATTTGAAGCTTCTTAAGTAAGGAATATTTAGACTTCAGTTCATGTCATCTGTGTATTCTTTTTGTGTTTTATCCCAGAGACAGAACACAAAGGTAATAGGTTGTATTCTTGTCTTACAATTCTGTGAAAAATATTTTGAAGCTTCATTTTAATGGCTTGTAATTATTTTTATGACTTTTCAATGAAGTATATGTGATCTGATAGCTTATCACCAAAGTTCAGCTAGGTTCTAAGACAGGCAAAATGAAAAAAAAATTTAGTAACACTTACTATTTTTAATTGAAACTTTGATTAAAAGTTAGAAGTTAGCATAGGGTAAAGAGGAGTAATGTTAAATCGACCCTGACCTTTAAACACTTCTTCATGGTGGAAGAAACACATTGCTTCTGCTTATTTTAGAGGAATTTATTGATGAAAAAGAAAGCATTCATTTAGATTTCTTTAGATACCATTTTATAAGCAGTGACCATCCAGTTTGCTTAAAATTCTAGGAATGTGTAAAGAATTATTAATTGCATATTATTATTATCAGATTTAGACTAATTTGGTATAAATTGTATCTTACCTTTTACTTATGTTGGGTCACCTAAATAAAAATGTGTTCATACCTATAAGAAAGGACTTGGAGGATAATTACTCAATTTTAAATGATTATAGAGGAGTATAGTTTTTGCATCTTTCCTTTAATGAGATTTTTCCATGAGTTATTTGGTGCTGAATTTTAGTTTGGAATGAAGATTCTAATTATGGCCCTGCCCTTATGGGGAATGTGATTTGTTTACAGTGATCCTCTTTATGATGTGGTTTTCCAGGAATGCATTGTGGCAAAAAGCTGGGATTCTGTATGTCCTTTAAAAATGTCTCCCAATATGGCTAACATTTCATTTGCTTATGCAGTTTAATAATATGGCCAGCAGATGGTGATCAAATATAATAAAAACCTTAATGTGGTTTAATATGTCAATCTATATGAGAAAACATTTTTCGCTTTAAAAATATTGATTTAATTTTTTAGTCCATGTCCTCATAAAAACTATAATAGAATTATTTTATTTTGTTAAAGTCCATTTTTATGTGTAGATGACACTAACGCAAATAGCTGCTGCTCCTGAAATCGTTGGCTAAGTTTAGCAGGGAGCTAATCAATACCTTTCCTTCTTTAGGAAACTTTATGTCAATTGGCATAAATGTGGTTAATATTACACATAGTGTAAAATATTTTTCAATATTACTTGCAAAAAGTACATTTATTTTATACGCGAATATCCCCGATGTTTGGGCAAAGATATATTCTACAGCAGCGCTGTCCATTAGAACTTTCTGTGATGATGGTAATGTTCTGCAGCTGTGCTGTCCAATATAGTAGCCACTAGTGACACATGAGTTCTAGAAATGTGGCTGGTGTGACTGAAAAACTGAATTTCTAATTTTAATTAATTTAAATAGCCCATGTGATTAGTGACTACTCTGTTGGACAGTGCAGTTCTGGATCTGGGTCTTCTGCTGGGGAAGTAGGGTGGGAATGGGGACTAGGGCTTGGACACTGCATGTAAACTGGCTCTGAGACCTTTCTTCTGTGCTTACTTGCATTTCACGGGCAACTAACTCCCTTTTTTGATGATAATCACTCACGATCAACATCTTATTGCTCTTCTGTTAGTCAGTCTCAGGTTTCAGAGGAGCTTTCCTTAACAAACAAAAAACCCTGTTAATCGTTTTGGTTAATTTGTTTGGGTGAAAACTCTTATGGAATAAATCTGATTAATTTGATATCTTTGATACAATGGAAGCTTGTTGGTAGACACTTAATCTTGTGTTCTAGAAATTAGACTTATATAAATAAGAAGTGAAAACTGCTTCTTAGGGTACTCGATAAAATGTAACATTTCACATACTCATAAAACCACTTAGTTACTCATTAACTTTCAACATTTAATGTGCTAATTAAAGATCATTCTTAGGTATTCACCAAGACCAGGCCAAGCGGTAACAATTTATAACTGAGATGGAACAGCTTTGAAAATAATGGCCCTGCACTTCTTTTAGGCTTGCTTTGTCTCCCCCCTCCCCCAACTAAGTCAGATTTTTTTTGAAGGTTTACAAGCATTTTTAAAAAAATTTCAGAGTATTATGGGGGTACAAATGCTTTGGTTACATAAATTGCCTTTGTACCACCCAGTCAGAGCTACAAGCATGCCCATCCCCCAGGCAGCACAAACTGTGTCTGTTAGGTGTGAATTTACCCATCCCCACCTCCCCACTCCCATCTGCCCAACATCCTATGAATGTTACATACCCTATGTGCACAGTAGTGTTGATTGATGAGTACCAATTTAATGGTGAGTGCATGTCGTGTTTGTTTTTCCATTCTTGTGATACTTAAAAGAATGGGCTCTAGCTCCATCCAGGATAATACAATAGGTAGTTCATCATTTTTTTTTATGGCCGAGTAGTATTCCATGGTATAAATATACCACATTTTGTTAATCCACTCATGTATTGATGGGTGCTTGGGTTGTTTCCACATCTTTGCAATTGTAAATTGTGTTGCCATAAGTCAGATTTTTGACAAATTAGTCACAGTTCCTTTTTCTTTCTTTTTAATGAGTGAGGCTTTATGATAACATCTTTTTATTTCACAAGCAAGTTTCTCTTTGTCAGATAATATTGAGCAGTTTTGATTGTCCTTTTAATAAAAATAGATGACAGTAATCTTGTAAGTATATTGTAAAATTTAATTTTAAGTAAATTAAAATATTGAGTGTTATAACCCAGAGATATGTTAATCAACCTTGATTTAAATGTGTGATTTTTCATTGTGGTTTTCAAGTTATTAAATCAAATGCGTTATTTTATAGTAGGCAATGGAAAATATGAAGTCTGCAAATGTTTATGGATCTCTGGTCACTTTTTAGTTTTGTTAAGTGTCTCATTTTTTTTCATTTATTTTTATTCTTTTTTATTTCTAATAAAGTTCCCTGTGAAAAATTAAAATAAAAATGTTGTGGATCATTGGAAGTTATTTTCAATTTTTAATTTTCAGCATTATTTAATACCTTATTATTGTTGCTATTTATTTTTATTTCACAAAAATATTTAGCAATTATACCCAAAGAAAGCTATTCTACATATGGTATATAACAATATTACCTGCTACTCACATGAATGAAAAGACATGAGATCTAATATTATTATAGTTCTCCTTTTAGTTTTCTGATCATTGATAATTCAGTTGTTGTATTTCTCTTAAAACATTTTACAACTGTGAAACAGCAGTATAAAGTGCACAGTTACAGTTTAAAGAACAATTAGAAAGTAAACATTCCTATACTTTTAATATAGCCAAGAAAAGCATATTATAGTACTCCAGAAGACCCCTGTGTGCCCTTCCCCTGTGGCCTCTTCTTCCCTTCTTCTGGGAGGAAACCACTGCCCTGTATTTTGTGTTAATCATTTCTTTGCTTCTCTTTTCTTTTTGTTTTGAATTTTACATAAGTGAAATCATACTGTTATTATTTTGAGACTTGCTTCATTCACTCACTGTATTTTTCAGGTTTATTCATGTTGATAAATGTAACTGTAGTTCATTCTTTGTCTTTTGGTACACTTTTAAAATCAAAGTATAACATACATATACAGCAAGATACATCAAAGTGTAAAACCTGAAGTTTTACAAAATGAATACATCTATGAAATCACCTTCTAGATCATGACAGAGAATATAATCAGCTTTTCAGAAACTCTTTTGCTCTCTTCCAGTCGTTTATCACCCCTTCCCCAAAAGGTAACCACTATTCTGTGTTATGTCACCATAGATTAGTTTTAACTGTTTTCGTTCACTTTTGTTTCTAGCTTCTTTTGCTCAACATTATGTTGTGAGATTGATCTATGTTGTTGCATTGAGCAATGGATTTTTTATTACTGTATGAATATATCACAATTCATATATCCATTCTACTGTTGGACTTTTGGATTGTTTCCAGTTTTTGGCATTACAAGTAATTTTGTGAATATTATTTTACATGTCTCTTAGTGCGCATATGTACACAGGATTTTTTTTGAGTGTTGACTTAGACGTGTAATTACAGTAGACACTGCCAAAGAGTTTTCCAAAGTGGCTATACCAATTTACATTTCCACTAACAAGATTTGAAAGTTCCCGTGTTTTCCCATCCTTGCCAATACTTGATTTGTCAGTTTGTTTTAATTTTAACAATTCTGGTGTGGTGGACTTGTAGTTTTAATTTGCATTTTACCTTACGACTAATGATATTGAACATCTTTTTTTAATGCTGTTGACCATTTGGATATCCTTTTTTATGAAGTTCCCATTTGAGTCTTTGACTTTCTTTTTTTTTTTTTAGGATATAAAAAATGGTATGTGTTTTTGTTGTTGGTTTGCCTTTAAGTATTCTGGATAGCAATTATTCTGGACGCCAATTCTATGTTGAATTGCACATACCTTTTCCTACTCTGTGGCTTGCATTTTCACTTTCAATGTTGTCTTAGTCCATTTTGTGCTGCTATAACAGAATAACTGAGACTGGGTAATTTATAATGAACGGAATTTTTTGGATCACAGTTCGGCTGGGAAGTCTAATATCAAGATGTCTGCCTGCCTTTTGTGTCATCTTGTGGTGGAAGGTGAAAAGGGGTGGGGGAGAGAAGAAGAGGGGAGAGAAAGAGAGAGAGAGAAAGAAAGAAGGGGGGTAAACTAGCTCATTTATTAGAAACCCACAACATTAATCCATTCATGGCAGTGGAGCCCTCACAGCCTAATTACTGCTTAAAGGTCCCACCTCTTAATACTGTTACAATGGCAATTAAATAGTGAGTTTTGGAGGAGACAAACATTCAAACCATAGCAATTCGTATCTTATATTGAACATTATTAATTTTCATATAATTTTGTTTATTGTCTCTATTGTATATTTGTTTCCCGTTTGAGATTTCTTACTTTGCCTGTTACAAGATCATAGAGTACTCACTTATGTTATTTTCTAGAAATTTTCTTATTTTACCTTTCTCATTTAGCTATGTGGTACATCTGGAATTGATTTTTATGTATGAAGTGAGGTAGGGCTCATGGCTAATTCCCTCTGCCCCCGACAATGGATATACATTTGATCTAGCATTATTTTTAAAAGTCATTCTTTCCCTACTGCTGTAGTTAGCACTATTATTGTAAACCAGGAAATCTTATGTGGGTTTCTTTCTGGTTTCTAGTTTCTTCCACTGGACTATTTGTATGCTAATACCACACTGCCTTAATTACTGTAGCTTTAAAATAAACCTTGATTTTTAGGACCATAGTGTAATCCTTCAACTTTCTTCTTCCTCAAGATTGCCTTGGCTATTCTTGGTGCTTTGCATTTCTATATAAATTTTAGAAATAGCTCACCCCCACCCCATTGAGATTTTTTTTTTTTTTTTTTTAAATCACAAATGCATTGAGTCTTCCCAAGATCAACTTGGGAAGAATTGATACTTCTGTAATATGGAATTATACCCAAGCACCAGGCAAGCAATGATCTTGTTTTTGTTTCTATAGTTTTACCTTTTCTAGAAATGTCATGAGTGGAATCATAAGATACGTAGTTCTATGTGTCTGGTTCTTTCACTTAAAATATTATTTTCGAAGTTCTTACTGTTTCATGTATCATTCCTTCTTGATCCTGAGTGGTATTTCATTGATGAGTATACCATATTTTGTTTATCCATTCACCAGTTAATGGATATTTGGATTGTTTTCAGTTTTGGCTATTATGAGCTGCTATGGATATTCATTGCAAGTTTTTGTCTGGACACGTTTTCTATTTTTCTTGGATAGATACCTAGGAATGGGTTGTGTGGCAAGTGTATTTTTTAACTTTTAAAAAATTTATTAGGCTGGGTGTTGTGGCTCATGCCTGTAATCCTGGTACTCTGGGAGGTTGAGGCCAGAGAATCCTTTGAGGTCAGGAGTTCGAGATTAGCCTGAGAAAGAGCGAGACCCTGTGTCTATTAAAAAAATAAAAAATTAGCCAGGTATGATGGCACATGCTTGTAGTCCCAGCTACTTGGGAGGTTGAGGGAGGAGGGTTGCTTGAGCCCAGGAGTTTGAGGTTGCAGTGAGCTATGATGATGCCATTGCACTCTAGCGGGGGTGACAGAACGAGTCTCTGCCTCAAAAAAAAAAAAAAAAAGAAAAAAGGAACAAAAACAAATTACCAAACTGTTTTCCAAACTGGCTATCCCATTTTATATCCCTATTGTCAATGTGTGAGTATTCCAGTTTCTTCACATCCTCATCAATTCTTGGTATTGTCAGTGGTTTTGATTTTGTCCATTTTAAATGGGTATGGAGCAGTATCTCATTGTGGTTTCAATTTTCATTCTCTAATGACTAATGACACTGAACATCTTTTCATGCGCTTACTGGCTATTTGTATATTTTCTTTAGCGTAATGTCTGTTCTTAAAGTTATCTGCTCCCCATGCACCCACCATACAATGGTGAGACAAGTGTAGGATGACCTATGCAGAGATTTCTAAAAAGGAGGATAATGGGAGGCACAGAGGAGTCACTGGTTTCTAACAATTCTCAAATCCAGATGGGCAAGTATTGGAAGTTCCTTAATTAACTCTCAAGACCTGGAAATAATTCCTCATGGCTCTCGGCCCCTCCCACTGGGCTCTTGATCCCATTTTCTGAGTGATCTTTCCTTTTCATGAAAGATAGCATGTGTTTTCAGTTGAGTAGTTTTCACAGCCTGTTTCCTTCCAGGAGAATTTTTGGGGTCCATTGGCCTCTTTTCATCTTACACTGTCTCCATCTTTCTAAGTTTCAGGTGGCAATGATTTTACTGATATAATTTTCTCAAAAGCTTTGTAGACCTTTTATACATCCCATTTGGGTTCACGGCATTAGACAAAGGCCACGTCTAATCTCTTTGAGAGACAGTCGTTTTTATCTTAGGCTGCTTCTGAGAAGATTGAGGAACAACATTCTTAAGCTTTCTAGATGCCCTGTTGTTTGAGAGGATCTATGAGGCAAATCCTTAATCTGTCTGTAAATGCATAGTACTCTGATGTACTATCTTCTATCTTTTTGGTCTTAAAAAAACATTTTACATGTATGCCCTTGGCTGTATCTCTAGGCAATGCCCAAACTTTGCTTGGATGTCATTTCTTAATTTAGGATATTTTGCTACCTAGAAAGGCTGAGAATTTTTAAAACCGTAATGTCTTGGTTCCATTTTCTTTAACTATACTTTACTCAATTTATTACTCTTGCATTTGTAAGCAATAGGAAATATTTTGTGACTCTTCTTAGCTATATTACCTACCTAGTTCATCAGGCATATTTTCTAATTTACATGTTATTATGCTAAAGGTGATGCTGTGGCTTTCTACAACTATGTAAACAGGATACCCCTTCCTCCAGTTTTTAATTACTTCATTTTGAGCTCTCACTGGCAGCATCCTCAAGTTCCAGATTTCTACCAATGGCTTTAGCATGCTAGTGTCTTTAGCACACTTCTCATGATCCCTCTAGCCTGTACCCAGTATCCAGTTCCAAAGATGTTTCCACATTTTTAGGCTCCACCTTACTTTCAAGTACCAAAATCTGTATTAGTTATCTATTGCTGCATTACAAATTACTCCAAATCTTAGCAGCTTAAAACAACAGACATTTATTTTCCCACGGACATGGGTTAGCTGGGTCTTCTGGGTTAGGTTCTCTTATAAAGCTGCAACCAAAATATTGACTGAGGCTGTGGTCTCAAATGAAGGCTTGACTGGGGGAGAATCTACTTCTATTCTCACTCATATGGTTAATAGAATTCAATTCTTTGCGGATTATTGATCTGAGGGCCTCAGTCTTTGCTAGCTGTCGTCCAAAAGTCTCCTTCAGTTTTTACCTATTTGGGCGTCTCCATAGGACACCTCCCAGCATGGCATCTGGCTTCCATCAAAGTGAACAATCAAGAGAGCAAGAAAGAATAAGCATGATAGAAGCCAGAGTCTTTTTTTAAGCTAATTTTGGAAATAATAGCTCATCACTTTTGCTAGATTCTGTTTATTATATGCAAGTCACTAGGTTCAGTCTACACTAAAGGGAAAGGGCATGGAACAAGGGCATGAATACTGGAGTTGGGGAAAATTGGGAGCCATCTTAGATGTGCCTAGAACATACCTAGAGCAAATACTCAAAATATAATGCAAAGACAGATAACTAGAAGGATTAAAATGGAACACTATGAAAATATTCAATGAGTAAAAGAAGGCAGGGAAAGAAGAAAAGAGGAGCAGAGAGGAGATGGGACAAAACCAATAGCAAAATGACAGATTAAATAGAACCATATCAATAATTTCATTAAATAGAATTGAACTCAGCACTTGGAAGCCAAAGGCAGTGATTGTTAGATTGGGTAAATCAAGAGCCAACTTTATATTATTTACAAATGACATACTTAAAATACAAAGAAAAATAGCTTTAAAGTAAAAGAAGGCAAAGAGATGTACCATGGAAATAAGCATAAGAAAGCTGGAATGGCTATATTAAATGTCAGATAAAATAGACTTAAAGATAAGGAGAATTACAAAAGACAAAATCATTTTTAATAGTAAAAAAGTCAGTTTGTAAGTATGATATAATGATTACAAATGTGTATTTAGCAAATAGTAGCGCTTCAAAAATTCATGAAGCAAAATCCAACAGAGCTAAAAGGAGAAATAGACAAATGCATAGACATTATTGCATTTATTATTTCTTGGAACAACTTGGAACAATTGATGGAACAATTTGAAAAAAATCAAACAGTATGTAGATTTGAAGATGACTTTGAACTCCCACAACCTAATTGACATTTTATAAAATATCCCATCCAATAACTGTAGAATACACATTCTTCAAGTACACATGCAATGTTTACCCAGATAGGTCATGTCTGGGCCATAAAATAAATCTCCAATGGTCTCAAAAGATTGAAATTACATGGAGTCTGTTTTGTGACCTCACTGGAATTGAATAAGAAATCAACAGTAATAGTACATCCAGAAAAGACCTGAAATGTTTATAAGTTAAGGAAATTCACTTCTAAGTATCCCATGGGTCAAGGAAGGTATCATAGAGAAATTTAGAAAATATTTTAAATGATGGAGAAAATACAACATACCAAAATTTGTGAGATGCAGCTAAAGCAGTGCTTACAGGGAAAGTTAGAGTTTTTAATGCTTATGTCAGGAAAGAAGAAAGATCTAAAACCAATTGTTAAAGCTTCTACTTTTGTAAGCTTGAAAAATAAGAGCTAATAAGAGCTAATAAAAATAAGAGCTAACTGGACCTAATATCAGTAAAATGGAGATAATAAAATAGATAGAAGTGGAAAGCAATGCAACAGAAAACAGTAGAGAAAATATCAGTGGAACCCAACATTGATTTTTTTAAGAGATAAATAAAATTGATAAGTTCTTATTAGACTGACTAAAATAAAAAGGAGAAATACATTGACAAAAATGAAAACCTGTAGTATTGTAATTTTGGCTTATGACTTTACTTTTTTTTAGTTTTTTTTTTTAGAGATAGAGTCTTGCTCTGTCACCCAGGCTAGAGTGTAGTAGCACAGTCATAGCTCATTGAACCCTCAAACTCCTGGGCTCAAGTGATCCTATCGCCTCAGGTTCCTGAGTATCTGGGAATACAGGCATACACCACCATGCCCCACTAATTTTTTATTTTTTTAAATAGAGACAGGTTTCACTATATTGTACAAGCTGGTCTCAAACTGGCCTCACCTTGGCCTCACCCCTCCCACCTCGGCCTCCTAAAGTGCTGGCATTGCAGGGGTGAGCCACTGCGTCTGGCTCACAGCTCCACTTTTTATTTTATAGGATTAAAAACACATGCATGATATAAATATATGTTAATGGCTACACAATATAAATAACAAAGTTGGGGGAATGGAGCTGTAAAAGAGTAGAATTTTTTCATGTGATTGAAGTTTAAAATAGATTGTTATAACTTAAGGATATTTTCTTTACTCTCCATGGTAACCACAAAGAAAACATAGAATATGCACAAAGGCAATGAGAAGGGAATCAAAACATGTCAATACAAAATAAACTAAAGAGAAAGGAAGGCAGTAAGAGAGGAAATAAGGGAAGATAATGGTATAAGACATATAGAAAAAAAAAATAACAAAATGGCAATAATAAATCCTTCCTTATCAGTAATTACTTTAAATGTAAACAGATTAAACTTCCCAATCAAAAGACATAGATTGGTAGAATGTATTAAAAAATAACCCAGCTACTACTATATGCTGTCTGTAAGACACTCACTTTATATCTAATGACATGCCTGGTTGAAAGTGAAAGGATAGAATGTGATATACTATGCAAATAGTAACTAAAAGAGAGCAGGGGTAGCTATAATAATATCAGACAAAATGAACTTTAAATAAACAGGAGACAGGGACATTATGTAGCGATGAAAGGATAAATTCACTAAGAAGGTATAACAATTATAAACATATATGCATCAAACCTCAGAACTCCTACATATATGAAGCAAACATTATAGAATTATAATAAGAAACAGATCTACAGTAATATTTGGAGATTTCAATGCCCACTTTGAAAAGTGGATAGAAGAACCAGACAGAAGATTAATAGATGGAGGACTTGAACCATATTGTAGACTAATTGCACCTACCAGCCATAAAAAACACTCCAGCCAACAACAGAATATGGAACATTCTCCAAAATACACCGTATGTTACATCACAAAAATTCTTTCCCCACACACCCACCCACACAGCCAACAAACAGTGATGAGAAAGGGACTAGAGAACTGCAATAAACTTTCCCATTCAAAAATCAGGGGACACGGGAGGGACATAGCAATGACAATCTATAGCAATTCCAAAATCTAGCTAGGCATTTGTTTGTTGATAGAGCTTAATGCTGCTTCCTGGGAGTGATTCTTCATGGCTGTCTGCTCTGTCCTTCCAGCTCTTGGCTTTTGTCTCCGAGTTTTCTTTTACCATAAGAAATAACTTGATTTAAGCTGAGTAGTTTTCTCAGCCTGCTTTCTGTTTGTACGAATTTGGGGAGCCACATGCCCATGCCCCTTTTCATTTTGAACTCTGTTTCTTTCAAATGAAGCTATTATAGTTTCTTTAAAAATTTTGTGGCTTTCTGTGTATCAAATTATAATTCACTCCATTTTACAAATGTCATGTTCACAAATTTCTTTGAGAAAGGCTTTCTCTGTTTTGGTCTAAGAATCAGGATGCTCTGGTACAACACCCACCTGATTCCTAGAAGCCCTTTTATCTATCAGAGAGGTTCTATGAGGTGCAACATGGAAATGTTCAGAAACCTTCTTGTTTTGTTGAGAGGGTCTTTGAGGAACTGCCCAAATCTTTCTGAAGTCTTAACAAAGTATTTTACAGATGTATCCTTGAGATTTTGATCCTGAGTCCAACTTTTACTGACAAAACCTTGGATTTGATTTTTGCCCTCAGATTATTTCTTGCTATCAGTCTTTTGCTAGCTGAAGAAGCCGGGAGTGAAAAATTGTTTTTCCAGCCATATACATTCTATGTTGAAAATATGAGTATGTCTTCTAGATCTTGCTTGAAATATGAAACTTTCCTTCCTTGTTTCATTTCTTTCCATTTCTATCTTTTCACACACAGCTAAAATAAGCCATTTGGCATTCTCAATATTTTACCTGGGATTCTCTTTAGCCAAATTTTATACAAATTGTATTTTCCACATTACCACAGTGACACTGTTGCCAAACCTTCCATCTCTAAATATCATGGGTTGCCTTTTTCTCCAGCTTCAAATTACATTTTCTTCCTGTCCTTCAAGCCTTTATATTAATAGTATTCTTGAAGTCCTTTCCACTTCTGCCAGCTGTCTCTTCTTAAAGCCAATGCTACATGTTTTAGGTTATTCAGCACTTTGAGGAACCAGTTTATGTTTTATTTATTTATTACTGTGTAACAAACCAGCTTAGAAACTAAAAAGACAATGATTTTTATTATCTGTTATGACTATGGGTTGACTAGATTCAACTGGGCAGTTCTTGTTTTGAATATTAGTTGTGGGATTATCATATATGACCTTTGTTATTTTGATGTACCTACCTTCTGTACCCAATTTATTGAATTTTTATCATGAAAGGATGTTGGGTTTTGCCAAATGCTCTTTCTGCATCTATCTAAATGATTGTATAATCTTTATCGTTCATTCTGTAAATGTGGTGTATCACATTTATTGTTTAGCATATGTCGTACTATCTATCCTGGTATCTTAGGGATAAATCCTGCTTTATCATGACATATGATCCTTTTAATGTGCTATTGAATTTGGTTTGCTAGTATTTTGTTGAGGGTTTTTGCATCTATGTTCATCAGGGATATTGGCTTGTAATTTTATTTTATTATAGTGTTCTTGTCTGATTTTGTATCAGGTTAATGCTGGCTTTGTAAAATGAGTTTGGAAGTGTTCCCTCTTCTCAGTTTTTTGGGTGACTTTGAGGAAGATTGGTGTTAATTCTTTTTTAAATGTTTGGTGGAATTCACCAGTGAAGCCCCTGGTCCTGGGCTTTTCTTTCTTGGGAGATTTTTGATTACTAATTCAATCTCCTTATTAATATATGTCCAGATTTTCTATTTCTTCATGATTTAGTCTTGGTATGTTTTATATTTTGAGGAATTTGTCCATTGCTTCTAGGTTATCCAATATATTGGTGTTTTATTGCTCATGGTATTCTCTTATAATCTTTTTTATTTCTGTTAAATTAATCATAATGTCCTCTCTTTCATTTCTGGTTTTAGTTATTTGAGTCTTCTCTCTTTTTGTCTTTGTCCATGTAGCTCAAATTTTGTCAATTTTATTATCTTTTCAAAAACCAACTCTTGGTTTCATTTTCTCTATTGTTTTTCTGTTTTCTACATTATCTCTGCTCTAATCTTTATTATTTCCTTCCTTCTGCTAGCTTTGAGTTTAGTTTGTTATTCTTTTTCTATTAATAATTCCTTAAGATGTAAATTTAGGTTATTGATTTGATATTTTTCTTTTTTACCATAAGCTCTTACAACTATAAATTTACCTTTTCACACTGTTTTTGCTGCATCTAGTACATTTTGATATGTGGTGTTTTCATTTTTATTTGTCTCAAGATATTTTCTTTTTTTAATTTTAGAATATTATGGAGTCATAAGCTATTTTTTAATTTCTCTTGTGTTTCTTCTTTGATCCATTGGTTGTTTAGGAATGTGTTGTTGAATTTTCATGTATTTGCTGACTTAATATTGCCATTTTGTTATCTGCTTTCTGACTGTTTTATAGTTCTTTTGTTCATTTCTTCCTCTCGTTGTGTTTCTTTATGATATGATTTTTATTGTCATGGTATGCTTTGATTCCTTTTCTTTATATTTTGTGTACCTACTACATTTTTAAAATTTGTGATACCATAATGCTTACATAGATCATCTCATAGTTATAAGTTTATTTTAAGATTATAACACCTTAACTTTGATTACATATAAAAATTCTACACTTTTACTCCCCCTCTCTAGTTCGTGTTATTAATGTCCTAATTTTTACCTTATTTTATATTTATATCCATTAGCACATTATTGTAGTTATGTTTATTTTTAAGACTTTGTCTTTTAACTTTTATATTAATCATGAAAATGATGTATGCATCATTATTACATTAATAGAGTAATCTGTATTTGACTATATAATTACCTTTACCAGTGAGTTTTATATTTTCATATGTTTTCATTCTGCTAATTAGTGTCCTTTCATTTCAACTTGAAGAATTCCCTTTAGCATTTCTTTTAAGCGGGTCTAGAGGTAATAGCTCCTTCTACTTTCATTTGTCTGGTTAAGTCTTCATCTCTCCTTCATTTCTAAAGGAAATGAAGCTTATTGAATATTTTGATCATGGTTATTTTTAATTCCTTGTCAAGTAATTCATATGCCTTCATTTCTTTAGGATTGGTTTCTGAAGATTTATTTTATTCCTTTCTTTGGGCCATATTTTATGTTCCTTGAGCGTTTGTCAAGCCACTTCTCTCTGTCTTTATGGAATAGCATTGTACAGGGGAAGATCTTCAAGAATCAGCCTAAGTAGAGATTCCGGGGCCCTCATAAACTTTCTCTGTGAATGTGTCTTCTCTGGACTTTTGTGTGTAAATTCTTAAATAGGGGGATTTGCTGGTTTCTGTTTTCAGGAGTTTATAATCTCTTGTTCCTTCTAGTGTCTATCTCTTGTACTACGGGCCCTCTGTGTCTCTAGTATGATGGCCCAACACTTTTTTTGTTTTTGTTTTTTTGTTTTCAGCAACCCCTGGGCATCTAGACTATGTTGGATCCCACTAGTGCTTCAAGATAGGTGAGACAGACACAAGTCCCTTGCGCAGTCACCCCAAAAGTCTGATTGTTGGACATATGCTTCAGTTTTCTCTTTCTCTCCCCAGGGAGAAGCTGTGGGCTGTGAGTTTTTCCAGTTGTGTCATGCTGAGCCAGGGGGAGGGGCTCTGGCCATGAGTGTGTAGTAGTCCAACCATTGCCTTTGTTCTCAGTG
>RJWJ010004366.1:0-76564 GCA_004363605.1 Indri indri
TTTGTTGAGACCTGTTTTGTGATCTAAGATATGATCAATCTAAGATATGATCAAAGTGTCCCATGTACTGCTGAGAAGAATGTGTACTGTGTAATTTTCATGTAAAATGTTCTGTAAATGTCTGTTAGGTCCATTTGATTTAGAGTTTGATTTAAGTCCATTGTTTCTTTTTTTTTTTTTTTTTTTGAGACAGAGTCTCACTCTTTTTGCCTGGGGTGAGTGCCGTGGCATCAGCCTAGCTCGCAGCAACCTCAAACTCCTGGGCTCAAGCAATCCTTCTGCCTCAGCCTCCCGAGTAGCTGGGACTACAGGCATGTGCCACCATGCCCGGCTAATTTTTTTTTCTATATATATTTTTAGCTGTCCAATTAATTTCTTTCTGTTTTTGGTAGAGACGGGGTCTCGCTCTTGCTCAGGCTGGTCTCGAACTCCTGAGCTCAGGATGATCCACCCGCCTCGGCCTCCCAGAGTGCTAGGATTACAGGCGTGAGCCACCACGCCCGGCCATTGTTTCTTTATTTATCCTCTGCTTTGATGATTTGTCAAGCTCTGATAGTGGGGTGTTGAGGTCCCTGGCAATTACAATGGTGTCATTTATTTCTTTGCTTAGCTGTAGTAAAATTTGCTTTGTGTATCTTGGAGCTCCTGTGTTGGGCACAATATACTTAGGATTATTATGTCTTCTTGTTGAATTACTCCCTTTACCAGTATATAATGACCCTCTTTGTCTTTCTTTACCTCTGTTGGCTTAAAGCGAATCTTGTCTCACATAAGAAAGGCTACAGCCTCTCTCTTTTGATTTCCATTTGCGTGGAATATGTTTTTCCATCCTTTCATGTTGAGTCTGTGTGTGTCCTTGTGGTTTAGGAGACAGTAGATACTTGGGTTGTGGTTTTTCCTCCATTCAGCCAACCTATGTCTTTTGACTGGAGCATTAAGTCCATTAGCATTGATATGTAGGATGTTGGTCTGTTCATCCCATTGCATAGTCCCTTATTGCTTTGTTTTACCTCTTGTTCTATTGTTTTATAAGAGTTGTGAGTTTGGGGTTTTTTTTTTAAGGTGAATTTACAAAGTGGGTATCTGTTGTGCTGATTTCTGTATAGTGCTGTTCTGAGTGTTTCATGTGGGGTAGGTCTGATCATGGCAAATTCCCATAGTGTTTGCTTGTCTGGGAAAGGTTTAATTTCTCCATTAATTGTGAAACATAATTTTGCATAATTTTGCAACCTTCTTCAGTTTTTCTACTGAAGAAGGTTGAAGATGGAGCCCCAATCCCTTCTGGCTCATAAGGTTTCCACTTAGAAGTCTGTGGTTAGCCTGATGAGTTTTCCTTTGTAGGTTATTTGATGCTTTCATCTTGCTGCTTTCAGAATTTTTTCCTTCATTTTGACTTCGGCCAGGTTGATTACTATGTGTGTTAGAGATGACCTATTTGCTATGAATCTTCCTGGTGTTTGATTTCGATCTTGTAGTTGTATGTCTAAATTTCTGGTGATACCAGAGAAGTTTTCCACAATAATTTCCTCAAACAGGTTTTCCGTGCTTTTAGCTTTCTTCTTCTTCCTCAGGGATACTTACAATTTGAATATTAGTTTGCTTTACATAGTTCCATATCTCTCTCAGTGATCGCTCAAACTTTTTTATATTCTTCTTTGCCTCTTTGAAAGACTGGGTTATTTTGAGAGCATTGTCTTCAAGTGCTGAGATTCTTTCTTCTCCTTGGTTTAGCCTGTTGTTAAAGCTTTCAATTGAATATTGAAATTCCTTAAATGACTCTTTCATTTTTTTAAGTTCTGTTATATTCTTTCTTATATTGTCTAGCTTTCTAGTGACTTTTTCATTTTTTTCATTGATTTCCTAAATTATTTTGGCTTCTTTTTGTTGGTTTTCAACTTTCTCTTCAATTCCATTCATCCCATCCATATTCTGACTTCCATTTATGTTATTTCAGCAATTTCCTTGCTGGTGGAGTCTACTACTATAGCTACATTGCATTCCCTGGGGGTTGTTGAACTATTTTGTTTTTTCATGTTCCCAGGGTTCTTCTGCTGGTTTCTTCTCATCTGGCTCCTCTTCTCTCAGCTCTTAGTTAATAGGATTGCAGGGTGCCTGTTCTCCTTTGCTGGATACTTTCTGAAACCAAGTCCAAGAGTGATGGCTGCTCAGGGCTGGAGGATCCTGAGTGAAGTGTTGAACCTCATGGAGGTTCTGCCAGCCCAGCAGTAGTGATGAGGACTCAGTAGTGGAGTCTTGGGTCCAGGCACAACTCTGGAGTTTTGGGGGTGGAGTTGTAGGCCCAGCAGGGGCCCTGAAGCTACAGATGCAGAGCCTCAGGCTTGGCCACAGCAAGATCTTCAGAGCTGGCTCTGGGGATTTTGGGGACAGAACTGCCCATATGGGGGTCTGTTTCAACAGCATGGGGACTGCTGATATCCAGTTGCACAGGCAAGGGTTTGTCTCAGTGGCCCAGGGTCTGTCTAAGGCTGGAGCTGCTGGTTAGCAGAGGTTCTCTCCCCACACCTAGGACCCACTGAGGCAGTCACCCCATGCATCCCAAGTGGGTACCTGTGGTGTCTGGGGCTCCTCCTCTGTTCAGCTCCCATACTGGGGAGGAGGCATGTTCGACCCCCAGTCACGGGGCATGCACAGGGGAGATTCTTTTCCCTTCCCAGCCTGGTGGGGGTGATGCAAAAGCTATTGCTGGAAAGCTGAGCCCTGAGAGGACCTGGCTCCATGCGTCAGAGCAATCAGGATGACGTCAGTTGCAGAAACCTGGGATTGGCAGGCACCAGACGTCTGCCACACTTGCTCTCTGGTGGTATGTCTCTGCACAGACTCTGAGCAGTTCTCCAATCAGCCCAGAGGTCTGCAGTGGGGGAGGGAGACCCCACATAGATTGAGCTACCTGTAACTTTTGTTTCTCTCCTAAAAAGCGGCATCCCCTCAGGTTGCTTTTATCCTGCTGTCTTCACCTCTTCCCAGCAGTGTGAATTGTACTGGGACCCCCAGCTTAATCTTCAATATGGTGGGTGATGCTTGTGAGTAAGAATCAGCCATGCCCTGTTTGGTTGAGTTGGTAGATGCTATAATGAGCTACAGAGTTGTTCTCCCTGTCAGTGGTTGATGCTTTCAGGAAAGAGCCAACTGCAGAGGGGCCCCATAGCTCCCAGGGGGTTGCTTAATCTCCACCACAGCAGAGATGGGTGGAAGAACAAGGCTGGGCATGGTTAGGTTACAGGAGCCTGGAAGGCTTTGCAAAGACTCAGCTCAGAGGTTATTTTCCTAGCTGTTGTGGGAGCCACTGGGAGGAAGGCCAATGTTGGCTCTCCAAACCTGGATGACTGCTCATGAGGAAGAGGCCACAATTCCCCAGCAGTGTCAGGAGTTGGCTCCACCCCTCCTGCATTACGCCTGCCCTCTGGTATTTGGTTGCAAATGGGTGGGCATGCCTGAAAGTGCAGCACTTGGTTGCTATGGGATCTTCCCCACCAGAGGACCCACCCTAGTCCAACAGCATGGCTTTCCTGTGGGGGGGATGGGTGCTTCCCCAGATTGCCACATCTTGGATTCCCTCAGTATTCTCCCATCACTTCTGCCCACGTGGGCTCCCTTGCCTCCTGAGTCCAACTCCCAAACCTCCCCCCATGTCCCCTAGCAATCTTACTCGAGTCCAGGACGCATAGGATCTAGCCTGTATGTCTGACCCCTTGGCATGCATCTTCAAGAAATGCCAGTGGGCAGGGAGCTCCCAGATTGGTTACCCCAGGTCCACTGCAGGTCCTCAAGAGGAAAGGTCTGGGCCCCACTCTCTGTGGAAACCTTAGACTGGAGGATGTGCCAACCGGGGAGAGGCGGCCACCTATCAAATTGTCTCCCAGTTGTAGTGGGTGGAAGAGGGGCAGGGAAGGACAAGAGTCTGAATAAAAGAAAGCCGGCTCTCCAGCCCTCAGGTCACTCTCCTCGGTGGGTGGAGGTGGGAGGGTGCGGGGGGAACCCCACATGGAATGTCCAAGCTCTGGGATCATGCAAGTTCTCCCCACAATTCCATGATAACCACAGTGCTTGGGCTCATGGGGATAGAAAAGCTTCCAATTAACTTGGTAGCCCACTGATCACCAAAGGAGTGTTGGAGGGAGAAAGGAATCTCCTCCTTACTCCTTCACTGGGCTCTGAGCTTCTCTAGGTTCGATCCTTGCTGATATCCTTTTTCCTTTATCCTCTTCCTTCTCAGCTTTGCAATTTCCCTCTGTGAGGTCCTTGGCAGGCTCCGGCACTTCTCTTTCTGACCTACACCTGAGCTGCATTCCCTCTCCCCCACCTTCTTTATCTGAAACCCTTCCTTCCCTCTAGGACAGTCCAGGAAGTCATGTCTATAGCCAGCCATCTTGCCCCCAGCCCTAAAATAAAACTTTTCCTCACAGGGCCCCCAGGTGTCCCAAAGCCGTGGCCTCTCCTAGCTGAATACTGAAGAGGAAGAAACTTCCATCCTCACCACGGACGGATGTGGCCCGCAGGTGTCCAGCAGCCCCTCCTGCGTGGGTCATGAGGAGAAAGAAGCTCTGTCCTCACTGTGGGGTATCTGCAGTGGATCCCACAGTCATTTTTTATGGCATTTTCTTTTCTCTTTTCATTTTCCTGCCTTTTGTCTGTTGTCTTTGGGATCTTTCTCTCTCTCTCTGCTAGGATTTGGTGAAAGGGAATTTGCTGTTGTTAGCCAAATTCAGGAATGCAGGCCAATCTGTGCAAATTGTGTGTAAACATAATTTAAAAGGCAAAAAATGTGAATTTTGTTCAAAGACAGGTTATCTTAAAGCAACCTGCAGACTATACGGAGCAGGGATATAGGAGGAATTGTGTAAGTTTGAATTTCTCAGTGTGGCCAGAAGCCTAGATCGCCCACCTGGTAAAGACAGAACCAGGAAAGCAGGTAGCGGAATGCTGGTGGAATGTTTTGGGGCCTGGTCTGGGGTGAGGGCAGCATCAGTCATGCACACAATGTCTCTTACCCATTGTTTGAAGCCACTTCTGTGGGTGAATCGAATTAAGAATAACACCGGCTCAGACACAGAAGATGCAGAAAGACTGATTGCTGACCTCCAGGAATATAAGTTTGGGCCAAAATTAACACAAGTGGATCAATAATGGATTAATAACACAAAAGAGTGTAATAGGCAAGTATTGGACCATGTGATACAGATGCCAGGTGCTGGTGGCATCCACAGTACCAGGGAAATGGTGAGGGTTTGGGTAGTCAGGGCCGTCATTGAGGACAAGGTGGATTTAGCCGGGTCTTGAAGGATAAAAAGATGTTTTCCTGACCATGAGAGAAGCCTTCCAGAGAGACGCCATCTACTTCTAGCACTCCTTCGGGGCTGTCTCCATGACTTTAGGTAATGCCTGGAGCCTGCTACCACAGCACAGGTGGCATGCCATGAAGTTGGCCCTGTCTGGCACCTTCACAGAGAGGATGAGAATGCTAACTACTTGTCCAGCGGAACAAAGAAGGGTCCAAAGTGGGCATTTTGTTCAATTTTATGCAATGAGCTCAGCATAGCATTCAATTGGCTGGGATCCAGACACAGGAAGAGAACGAGGCTGAAATTTTCCAAGTGATTCTAATTTAAAGCATTCTCTAGTACAACGGCCCATTGTCAGACTATATTTCACTATTTTTCTGTTGTTTTTGTTGCTCTGGAAGCATAGACATAAAATACATAAAATATGTCCATGAATTTTTGGCTCCTCTATTTAATACAAAGAGTTTTCCTTAAACGGACAGTCTGTGCTGTACCAGGAGCTGTGAGGGGTGCTGAGCATTGCCCTGGCCTTCAGGGAATGATGATGCTCCCCCATGCACTGAAGCAGGACCAGAAGCAGCACTCCACAGGCTACTTTGTCAGTCACCAGAAGGGCCAAGCTTATATTTCTGAACACCACCAGATGGACTTCTCTTAACCATCATTTGTGGATCAGACCATGACATTTGCAGGCACAGGCTTACCAGTCTGGCGTTTGGTAATCTAACAGTGACCCAAAGACGCATCAAGTGCTTCAGTTAATACTTTCTGCTGAGGCACAAATGTGACTCCAGAGCTACAGGCTGGGGTAGAGGAACCAGGCACTTATTCTGGCCACTTATGTGAGACAGAAGTACCTTTCGCTGTGGCATCGGACCTCTTCATTCGTGCTCCCTTGGTGACAGGACTAATTCTATGCTGCAGCAGTGTTTACAAGCGCGGGAATTCATGAGGGACTTAGAATTTACTCCCCTAAAATGCTAAGGGATGAATATGAGTCAAACTTTTCACTTATTCAGAATGGTATTGTCTTCCTAGTTTGAGCTGAGTTTCTCCTTCTGTATCTCTATTTTTCGGCCATGGCTCCCCATCTCACCCCTTGGTTTATACTTTCTGACTATTTCTAACATTCCTGAGGAGCCTGAACTCCTCAATATAAACCCTGTGTTTACGTCCTTTCCCACGTTGGTGGCAGGGAATGAGTTTTCATATGTGCCAAGGAAATATACATGTTTAATATAACAGAATTTATTAACACAGTTTGTGTTTGGGAAAAGGATTTCTTGCTTGTAAGTTAATTAAACATTTAGGACCTCAAGTAGTTAATGCTAATGTGAAAAGACAGGATTTATAAATTCAATGACATTTCTAGGTTTTCAAAAGAGGTTTCTGAGTTACTGTTTATCCAAGAACTTATTTTTTAAAAGTTTTTTTCTTAGTGCTAGAAACTCCCAGGAATTTGATAGTGATCACCTCAGAAAGCCCCAATGCCACGCATCAAATAGACTCTGAGACCCCTGTTTTGTTCTTTAAGGGTCTTAGATCAAGTCTTCAGCATGAAAGCCAATGGCAGTACTAGATAGTGGTGAGGCTTCTGTTATTACAGGAAGAATAAGTAGCTGCTTTTCCCATGGAGACATTTTCTATGTGTTCCTGAAGAACTTTTGAATACCAATATCATCTCCTCTCCACGCAGCCCCTAACTGAAGAGGGTGTCTCAGAATTCCACAGCTTCCATCCAAAGAGCCACGGCTCTTTTCAAAAGGGTGCATGTGTTAAAAAGCCCTCACCAATTCAAGAGTTTAGTGTTAGGGAAGTCTCTCATGTCTTTTTTTTTTTTTTTTTTTTAAGGCAAGCAAGGGAAAAAACCTCTCAATTTTCTAGAGTCTAAAACTTATTTTTTAAATTAAAAATTTTAAGCTGAGGATTTACAAATCAGCTATTAACTTTTAAGAGTTTCATTATAGTTTTAAAAAATCATAATTACTTGAGGTAGGGGAGAGGGGGTATCTACTTTATTCCTAATAGAAACTATACATACAGATGAAGTGTCTATATAAGAAATGGGAGCCCTGATTATATTAATACTGCCCAACTGATATTCAATAACTCACCCTTCTATTTCCCATTGTTCATATTTAAATACTTCAAAAAGAATTCTAATCAAGTGAAAATTAATAGGGGAGGAAAGACTGGGGCTGGCAGGAGAAGGTTCTAATCCCACTATCTCTTAATATTTCAAAGTCTCTTTTATTTTCTTAATAAAAGGGTGAGAGAAAGAGAGGGAGAAAGAGAAAAGGGAATTAATCCAGTGCTCTGAACTGTCCTCTCATCTTAATGCTTTAAATAAATTCTAAGAGAATATTACACATGAGAAGGCTATTTATGGCCAATGGCCAGACTTTACTTTTGCTTCTCAACTTTTTTCCCTGTCTTTCTTTCTTCTTTCCCTTTATTCTACCTGTCTTCGCTCCCCCCTTACCTCCATACCCAAGATCCTCAGAACCCAGCAATGAGAGCTATATTTAAAGTCCAAGCTCCCCCTGACATAATCTGGCCACATATCTTCCCTCTCCCACTTTCTTCCCATTCCCTCTTTCTCCCCATCCCATCACCCAGGGGCATGTTCCCCTCAACAGACCATGTGTATCCGTGTCTCTGCGTTTTGAACCTGTTTCTCCCTCATTTCCTCTACCTCTACTTTCTCCCCAAATCCTATTTATTCTTCAAGTCCCACATTCTCTATGAAAGCATCCCTATGTAGCTTCTTAAAAATTATAATAATAACAAAATATTGTATTTATTGAGCAATTCCAGGGTGCTGGGAAATTTACCTGCATTGTATCATTTAATCCTCTCAGTAATCCCAAGCAGATTATCTCAACCTCATGGGTGAAGACTGAGATTAGGAAAAGGTTAAGTCAATTGTCAAAGGTTGCATGAGTAGAAGAGCTGGAGCCAGGGGTCTAACAACCGCATTCTCTCTTGTCCCTGAACTGCTAATGCAGTTACAGTCAAACCCCACACAACTGAGCACTTTAAAGTTCTTTAATTATTTCATATGAAAACAGCAATTTTCTTAGGCAGAATAATAAGCCTTGTGAGGAGGACTACCATATCTTACATTTGCTTATGTCACCCTGGATCTTACTCAGGATAGGTACATAGCAGATTCTCATTGTCTACTGAATGATAAAGGTTTGGTTTTCCTTATGAACTTTATCATTTTCATTGTATTTATGCACTCAGTCACCACGTAAACCCAATTTAGGTCTTCTAAAGATACACATTATCTTGCTTTTCTTCAAAGTTGAACTAAATGAGTCAATACTGACACACTAGAAACTTTTTACTTAATACATATGATTAACTGATTGAGTGATACATTCATTCATTTAAAAAACACTTATTGAGCACTTTTAGGTGCCAGGCACTGTTGTAGGCACTGAGGGGTCTTTTTAACAGCAGTGAAGAAAATATGCAGAAAATTAATGCCCTCATTGTTTTGCTCATATTCTAGTCGGGAGAGACAGATAAACAAAATAAATAAGTAAAATACATATTAGAGGCTGGTAAAGCTGTACAGAAAATATAAAGCAGGAGAGGAGATAGGGAATTGGTAGAAGAGGGGAGGGGGCTACATTTTCAGATAGGATGAGCAGTGAAAGACTCACTGAGCACAGACCTGAAAGAGGTTGAAGAAAATAGATATCTGGGTGAAGAGTAGTCCAAGCAGAGGCACAGCAAATACAAAGGTGAGGATGTGCCTGAAATGTTCAAGAACTAGCAAGGAGGTCTGTGTAGCATGCTTACCCCTAATTATTGAAGAGAAATTATGTCTTCTACATATACATGTTTGAAAGCATTGGTAAAAGTTGAATACAGACTCACATAGGCAGGCAGATCCCCAAAGTCCACACGTGGATTTTGAGCAGAAAGATAAGAAAAAAGTATAAATGTGTTGCTATTTAAAAAAAAAAAACAAAAAAAACTAAAATAGTCAAGATGTTAGCCCAGGTTTCCTAGAAAACAAAGGCTGAGGCAAGGATTAAGAGCTGAGTCTTTACGTGAGAGGTAAAATCCCAGCATAAAGAAGGCATAAGGGAAGTGGGGTAGGAAAGGAGAGGAAGCAGCACAAGACGGTGCATGACTTCTCTGGCCATGGTCTCAGGGGTCTCGGAAGACACAAAGCAGGTGACCTTGAAGGGGCATCTGCAGGGCAGCCCCAGAAGCTGAGCCTGGCCCAGTCCATGAGAGGGAGAAAGGAGAGGAAATTTATTAGTGGGCTTCCTGCCACCACCTGATCCCATTGGTCAGATTTCACCCTGCAGGTAGATAACCTCTCTCTCTCTCTCACACACACACACACACACACACACACACCAGCTATCTCCCCACTTGACTTCCCAGTTGTGAAATCTGGCTTCCTCGTCCAGCTCACAGCCTGTAGTGTGGCATTTCATTAAAGTCTGTGAGGGACAAGAGGAGATACAGACCAGACATGGTTAGCCTGACTGTACAGCAGCTGCCAAGGGGAAGGGGCCGGCATTCTCAGGCTAGCAACTGGTTGGTCCCAGGCAGTGGGAAATGTGAGGTCTGAGTGGGATTGGCAGGCAAAAGCAGCAACTCAGAAAGAGCAGGTGGCTTAGGGCTTGGAGGCACATTAGATGTGTCCAATATAATCAGTTAATAGCAATACTTAATAAGAGCAAATGCTTACACAACCCTCAAAACAAATGAGACAGGAGCCCCATTTCCCCTAAATTTGGGATAAATTATGTAGAGGAGATTAGTGATGTGTGTATATATTTTGTGTCAAGAGGAGGAGCCAAAGATAGGTTGGGAAAAGAACAACCTAAGCTATAACTAGGAAAATCTAGCATAGAATGATGTGTGGCTGGTGTTCTCTTGGCAATATCAACTGGCTACATTGTTACCCTAAAGATCAGTTCCAGTACAAGAGTGTCCCACAAGAAGTTAAAGCCAATAGCAGAGTATGAAAACCTAGGCCAAGGTTAAAATAAGCATCAAACCAATTTAATTGGCTTAATATGGCTGAATCTCCTTTTTAAAATGGGCAAAATTGATGGTTTTAATCATAGCTAAAAATTCACTGTGTGAATATTTTAAGTATCTAAAATATTAGACAACCTATTCTGCTATACACTTATTTCAATTTTCAAATCATTTAGTTATTGGAGAAACACAGTCATAGAAGAAACTCCAAAAATTTAATTTAGTAAAATGTAATATTACTTATGAAATGAAACAAGTCTAGAAGGAACAGAGACATAAATATGTAATCAAGTATATCACTAAGGCAGAACTGTATGCAACATAATTTTGGGATATGTCATAAGAAACCTCTTTATAAAGATTAAATTTAGAATTAGTGAATCCCTACATTCTGTCCAGTTCCTTATTGACTTGCTCTAGTGTGCCTTCTCTCTGAAGAAAAAGTTTTGTGAAAATTCAGTTAACAAAATTGGTCTGTTGAACTTCAATTTAGCATCTTAGTAAGATTATGTGTGTGTTGTGAGTCAACTATCTCATTTAAGGGTTGCTCACAGAGTTGGCAGCTGGAGGATCTTGAGAGTGTAAGGGCAACCCTTCACTTACACCCGAGGAAGCCAAAGTCTAAGGAGTAAGACAGACTCGCCCAATGCCTCACAGCAAAAAGAGATGCCTCCTGACTTTTGTCAGTATACATTTTTAAATATCTACTTTCTGGGACTGCAAACTAGTACAACCTCTGTAGAAAGTAATGTGGAGATACCTCAAAGAGCTGCAAGTAGAACTACCACTTGATTCAGCAATCCCATTACTGGGCATCTACCCAAAAGAACAAAAGACATTCTATAAAAAGACATCTGTGCTAGAATGTTTACAGCAGCACAATTCATAATTGCAAAGATGTGGAAACCCAAGTGCCCATCAATACAAGAGTGGAGATTAATAAAATGTGGTATATGTATACCATGGAGTTCTACTCAGCCACAAAAACCATGGTGATATAGCACCTCTTGTATTATCCTGGATAGAGCTAGAACCCATTCTACTAAGTGAAGTATCCCAAGAATGGAAAAATAAGCACCACATGTACTCACCATCAAATTGGTATTAACTGATCCACATATAGTAATAACATTCATTGAGTGTCGGGCAGATAGGAGGGGGAGGAGGGGATGGGTATATACACATTTAATGGGTGTGGTGCACACCCTCTGGGGGATGGACATGCTTGAAGCTCTGACTCGGGTGAGGCAAAGGCAATATACGTAACATAAACATTCATATCCCTATAATATGCTGAAATAAAAAAATTTTAAAAATAAATAAAAATAATATAAAAAAATAAATATCTACTTTCGTTTCCATACATACGTTAGAAGCATGAATAAAGAAGTTTAAGATCCAATCAAAACAAATACCTCTTACATTATTTATTTATTGTCTCACAACAAATTACCCTAAAGCTTAGTAGGTTAAAACATTAAACATTTTTCACTCGCAATTACTGTTGGTCAGGAATTCAGGAGCAATTTGGGTGGGTGTTCCTGGCTCAGGGTTTCTCATCTTGTGGTCAAGATATTGGCTGTGGCTGCAGTCATCTCAAAACTTAACCAGGACTAGAGGATTTGCTTCCAGAATGGCTCACTCAATGGCTGTTGTCAGGAAGCCTCTGTTCCTTGTACATAGGCCCCTCCACAGAACTGCTTGAGTGTCTTCATGACATGGCCTCCGGCTTCTACCAGAGTAAGTGATCCAAGAGCACAGAGGAAACCACAATGTTTTTTAAGGCCTAGTCTTGGAAATCACATAACTTCATTTCTGTCACATTCTATTTGTTATACAAGTCATCCCTATTAAATATGGGAGGATCCTATGCAAGAGAGTGAATATAAAGTGGTAGGGATCATCTGGGGGTCGTGGTAGAGGCTGGCTACCACAGCTCCTTTAAATTACAACCAGAAATTCCTTAAATGTGTTTGGAGACAAACTCCAGTGCTTAATTACTACCATTGTGAAGAAACCTTATCTTCTCTCTAACTGGTTTTTCTGCCTTTTTTGAACTGCTTTCCCACATAGCCTTTGAATATGAAAGTAAAATTGGAAATTGTGATTGAGAAATGAAGGGGCACAAACACACAGACATTAAGTGATTTACTTAAGGTCACCCAATGGCAGAGTAGAGGGTTAGAAGCCTTTCCACTGGGGTTCATGCCATTTGACTATTTGACCCCTTCTTTGTCATCTTTGCTCTTGCTGATAGTTACCTACCATTCAGTAAAAACTTTATTCCATGGCTCACATTCTTCCTCTCCATCTCACCTGACAGCATCCTAGATGACTTCATTGTCCAAATGGATATGTCCAGTCATTATGCTGGACTCTCAGTTCCTTGACCTATACATCCTCAGTCCACCTACTTTCTCCCTTGTTCTCAGAAGATGATCTTGTCTTTTACTTCACAAAGAGAAGTTTGAAAATTTTTCAGTACTCTTGTTTTCCACCTCTTAAACTCACAGCTCTATCTTTATCTGCGCCTATCACCTTCCCTCCAAAGAAACAGAAAAGCTGCTTTTATTGCTTCAATTTCTCTCATTTAAAAAAATCTCGTACCCACATTTCTTCTAGATGCTACTCTCTTGCCTCTCTTTTATAACTTTTATGATTTAGGGTGATAGTTATCAATTGATGGACAGCAGAGGTGAGACGAGGAATTGCGAAGCTGGGTAGTTGGACAGGGCATGAAGATTCCAAATGTTGGAATCTACCCAGATATCAGCAAGAGTGATAAGGAGAGGATGACTAGGAGCCTAATGCCAGTCTTGAGAGAGTGGAGGAAATGACTGGATGGCTAACAACGCATGACTGGGCTGAGAAAGGTTAACAAGGTAAATGAGGCAAAAGCATGAAGGGAAGAAGACCCTTTATCAGTGAGTGAGAGACGGATAAAAGGTCTAGGGACAGTATGCACCATGAGCTGAAGGCAGACACTTTCCTTGTGGCTTTAAGAAGAGTTGGTAAATTGGCCTCTAACACCCCCAGGGGGAAGAGAAGAAAGGGAGAATACAACGAATGGGGCACAGTGAAAAGGACTGGAGATAGTCAAGGAACTAGGGGTGAGGAATTATAGAACGAGGGTGAGGTTGGGAAATGGAATTTTCTTTCTCAGTGCCAATTGGCTAACGTTGAATGGCAGTGGCACCAGTGGCTATGACACCAACTCCAGCAATTATCCCAGACTCCCAGCCTAGCCCAGGCAAACCGTGAGAGCTCTCTCTCAAGGTGTGGGGAGTAGAGAGGAGCTGTTTAAGGCAAGCAACATAAGACTTGCTTGCTGGGAGGGGACTTGTTCTCATTCACTTCACAGTAGAGGCTAACTTAGCATGGTATCTTTAATTGTTTTTTTTTTTTCATTAGTCTTTTTTTTTCTTCCCTCCAGGCTCACTAGGACATTTTTAATTGTTAATTCAAATTGTAGTCTCTGTCTTCAGTGGCATTAGAATGCCTCTGGTGACTCCTTATATGCAAATTCCCTCCTTTAAAACAGGACTTATCTGTGTCCAAATAAAGTCACTAAATCTAACTGAATCATCTTTGGGTTCCAGCATTGTCTTGGTTTGAGCTGCTATAACAAAAATATTGTGGAGGGAAAGCTGGGCTTTCACTCTGTGGCTCTTAACTAGAGATATGCATCTTGGAACATGGGGAGATTTCTCCAAAATTCGCATACCCATAATTCACTCTGATGAACAGAAGACGGGAGAATTTTAAAGGTGGATCTGACATTTTCAAAGCCTCCCAGGAGAATCTAATGCGTAGCACTGATTAAGAACCACTGTTCCCCTCTAATGCAGAATCCTCTTCTTGGCAGACAGTCTTTCCAACGGGTAGTCATGCAGTCTCTGCTGGAGACTGCACTGGACTTCATGGTAGGTTGTATTTGTATCTAAATATCTGCTGCCCCTTCCTACTGGGTCCCCTCCCTTTTCCCCTTGCCTGGTCCACCCTGAGCCCTTATGATGCCTGGCATATTAGTTTCCGAGGGTTGTTGTTGTCATAATAAAGTACTACAAACTGGGTGGCTTAAAACAACATAAATTTATTCTCTCACAGTCACAGTTTTGGAGACTAGAAATCTGAAATCAAGGTGTTGGCAGGGCCAAGGTCCCTCTGAAGCCTCTAGGAGAGGATCCTTCCTTGCCTCTTCCAGCTTCCAGTAGCCCCAAGTGTTCCTTGGCTTGTGGCAACATAACTAATCTCTGCGTCCATCTAACGGGGACTTCTTCCCTCTGTGTGGGTGTCTCTTCTCCTGTTCTTACAGGACACCAGTCATATTGGATTAAAGGCCCACTCTACTCTACTATGACCTCAACTTAACTAATTATATCTGTAATGGCCCTATTTCCAAAAAGGTTGCATTATGAAGTACTGGGTGTTAGGACTTCAGTACATCTTTTTGAGGGACAAAAGTCAACCCACAATACCTGGCTTAGCTATACGGTCCTGCTCTGGCCAAAGATCTATAAGAGGAAAAGACATGGGCCACTACAGAGAACATGCTTTCAGAGCCATCCTTTCATGCTCCCACCTTCTGTTCCATTGCTGTTAGACAAGCATGTTGCAGATAGGGGCTGCTCCTTTAGCCTTGCTCCTGGAATGAAGAAGACACAGCTGACTCATACGGGGACAGTAACTTAGACTAGAGGAAATCTATTGTTGTAGGGTTGATGGGATTTTAGGAGACTCATTACCACAGCATAGCCTAGTAAAGTCTGACTAATACAACCTCCTTCATTGGATGGCCCCAAATGTTAAGACAGTTTTTTCTTATAATAGGCTGAAGAAAACCTGATTCATCTCCAGTACTGAAATCGCCCTTACCACACTGTGTTCTTACTTCCAGGGGTGATATTAGGCTTGGAGGTTGAGAAAAAGTCAACATTTCATTTACTGTTTCAGCTAGTTATTAGAACCCTAGGAAGTTATATTTGTTCTCCAGTGTCAGAGCCAAATGTTTTGGGATTCCAAACAAGAAGATGTCAAAAGAGCTCTTTTTCTTTCTCAAATACAACATGAGTTGTTTTCTAACCCCACTGTGACACAGGGCCAGCTTGGGCCAGCCTCATGTGCTGTTAGGCACCATCTTCATTTTCCCCTATACCTTACTAACTCTTCAAATGAATCCTCTGAGGCTTGGTTAAAATATTTTTTTAAATCAATGAATGTAAATACTATATTTAAATTATATTTAACTTATATACTAGCTTGATAGTTTATAAGAACAATATTGGACAGAGGTTTACATGTTCTGCAAATAACAGAAATATTCCTAAACAAATAGACAGAGAACAAGAGTAGGCACTAATTTTGCCTGCTAAGATTTGTGGGTACTTCAGTTCAATCAGGACTGTTTAGATAGACAGCTACTTCTGTGGTGGAAATAGTCATTTAAGTCACATTTGGAAAAATGCCTTTAGTGTATTGCCATCTAGCTAATTTTATTTCAGATAAAAATACTTTAAGTCACTAGAAGAATTCTAGAATTCTACATGCTCAAAGGGCAAAAGTCCTAGTTTGGGTTTTTGCAAATAGGGATAACCATAGCACGCCTGAAGTGAGTGAGGCAATGCTTTGCAGAATCTCTTTGTAGTGCTTTCTCAGAGCTTTATTCATCCATCCACCTGCCTATCCAAACATCCACCATCCATCCATTCATCCAGCTGACATTTGCTAAATGCTAGCTATGTGTTAGCTACTGCAAAACACTGGGAATGTAAAGATGGATAATCTACTTGTGCTGCCACATGCATCTTTCCTCCAGCCCCACGATGAGGCTCATGATGCAGCTTACAGTCCTGGTGGTTTTGGAGTATCCAGTTTTGGAAGGTGTTTGAAAGCCCAGCTGAAGCCCAAGCAGCCTGTGACATTGTCAAAACCTTGGGGGCACATCCTGAATCAGCTGAAGGAGTTTAGAGACAATATAGGGGACAAGGCGCAGGTTTCCACTGACTCCATCAGAGTGATTTCCTGGTCAAGATCTGGACCTGACTTGCCGAGACATACAAAAAAGTGAAGGAGAATCATAGTTACCTTCTCCATGTCACTAGAAGGTCTGTCCCACTTTCCTCTGTGGCAGCCAAGGGCCTGTGTCTTGTATTAACCCTATGAGCCCTGAGAGAGGACTCTGAAATGGTCCCATGCCCCAAACTCTGCTCAGAGAGCTCCAGACTTTTTCCCTTTTCCTTATTCCCCTGATGCTGCTCCATATATCCTGGGCACTAGTGAAAGTCTGAGAGTGAAAAAGAAAGAAAAAAGGAAGGAAGGAAGGAAAGAAAGAAGGGAGGGAATGAGGGAGGGAGGAGAGAGAAAGAGAGAAATACACTATGGCTCCTATTCCTAAAGAACTATCAGACCAATAGAGAAGATGGACCAATGCAACACAGTCTTCGAAGCACAATCTTAAAGGCATATACAGGGAAGAATAGGTCACAGTTGAAGCTGTTTCCATGCATAGCGAGGTAGTGGGGAGTACTCAAGAAAGCCTTTATAAGCTGGCATCTTACAAGTGGGCTTTCTACCAGAGTGAGTTTTCTCTCATATGTGAGGAAGAAAACACCAGGTGGACAGTCAAGCAAATTTTATTCCCAAAACTATGACCAAGAAGCCACTCAAGCTAGATTCACTCACTTCACTGCCTGGAGCCTTAGTTGTCTCAACTAGTAAAGCAAGCATATTGAACTAGCTGCTCTCTGACATTTTGCTGTGTTTCGTGATTTAAGACTCCACATTTAAAATCTTCTCTGCTCCAATTTACTTCAATAGGCCTCCCCAGTGATCTCAAGTAGCTTACAATCATGGCTTTGAAGGAAAAAAAAATCCCACATTTATTTAAGCTACTTTGTTTGTGGCATTTGTGCGCTTTGCCTATTCTCATCAATGGTTTTATGATTATGCTTACATTTGAATTACGCTACTGACACATAAAATAAGTATTCTTTTCTGCACCATGTTATTATCAGCATTCCCATTTGATAGATGAAAAAACTAAGAGTCAGAAAGAATAAAAAGCTTGCATAACCTAACTTGATAAGTGAAATAGGTTTTAGATAAAACTGTGCTCTCTGAGTACCTGATTCCAAAGCCAGGGTTCAGGCTGGGAAGGAAGGTCTTTATCACTTTGAGGACAAAAAGCTCTAATTCTCCTTTCTTGGGAATTTCTTTGAAAAGCATCTCAAGGCAGTAATTCTTGCAGAATAGTAAGAGTACAACTTTTCTTTGACACAATCTCTAGGGAACTGATCATGTTTTTCTCACTGATGGCACCAGTCCTGTTGGAAAAACAGGGTCTGAAATCAGTAATTTCGTTCTGTAACAAGATGATAACTAGTTTAAATCTTTTGTTCCCTTGAATGGAGACAAAATGCTCTGTCTTCTGATTTCTCCTTCTGAATAACATTTTATCTAAAACCAGAGAAGTATGCTGAAAAATTTAGCTGTTTAAAATATTTCCTAAATCTTCAGCTCCAGAATTGGGATTCTATTATACAGTTTGGGTATTTTTGTTGTTTTTCTCTGTTGAAGGTAGAGAAACCAAGCAATGACTTACATGTAATTTGGGGCTTAGAGAATGATTTCCCAGCTCACGGCATTTGCCTTGACCCCCATCCCAAGACTGATGGCTGAAAAGACATTATTTTTCATTGATTCTAAGTCAGTCCTAGGTGTGTCTTCTTTTTTGCTCAGGAACTGATCCAGGCCCTTCTCCCACCATTTCCTTTGAGTTTTCTCCATGTTAAGCAACTCCAGGTCTTCACCTTCTCACTAGCTTTCAAACTTTTTAATACATTCTTTCAAGTTGATTACTACACTGTTTTATTTTTATTTCTCACAGCAAAACTTCTTTATATTTCTAATTAAATAAATAATGCATCTTTATATGAAAAAATCAAACAATATACAAAAGTATAAGGAGATAGGTAGAAAAAAATCACATGAAATCCCAACTTTGGATGGGATCTATCATTAACAAAAATTTTTGGCCATCTTTTATTACATATAATCCCTATCAAAATACCAAGGGCATTTTTCACAGAATTGGAAAAAAGTCTACAATTCTAAAGTATGGAACCAAAAAAAGAGGCCAAATAGCCCAAGCAATCCTAAGCAAAAAGAAAAAAGCTGTAAGCATCACATTGCCTGACTTCAAATTATACTACAAGGCTATAGTAATCAAAAGAGCAGGGTACTGGTATAAAAGCTTTTTTCCTGTTTATAAAACGGGTTTTTTTTTTTTTTACTTTTTAAACCTTTTTTGTTAAAAACTAAGACACAAACACACACATTAGCCTAGGCCTATGTGGGGTCAGAATCAGTATCACTATCTTTCACCTCCACATCTTGTCCCATTGGAAGCTCTTCAGGGCAATAACATGCATAGAACTATCACCTCCTATGGTAACAATGCCTTCTTCTGGAATACCTCCTGATGAACCTTCCTGAGGTTATTTTACAGTTAAAGTTTTTATTTTTAAGTAGGAGTATACTCTAACATAGTGAGAAGAAACATAGTATAGTAAAAACATAAATCAGTAACAGAGTCATTTATTATACAAAATTGTATGTGCAATACTTTTATATGACTGACAGTACAAGTCTGTTTACACCAGCATTACCACAAACATGTGAATAATGGGTTGTGCTGTGATGCTATGACCACTACCATATCACTAGACAACAGGAATTTTTCACCTCCATTACAATGTTATGGGACCACTGTTAAATATGCTTTCTGTCATTGACCAGCATGTTGTTATACAGCACATGACTGTATTAGAAAAGAAGAAAAGTCTCAAATCATTAATCTAAGCTTCCGCTTCAAGAAATTAGAGAAAGAAGAACAAATACCAACTCAAAGCAAGCAGAGAAAAGAAGTAAAAAAGGGCAGGAATCAATGAATTTGAAAAAATAAAGAAAAAATCAATAAAATGAAAAGATATTTTTAAAAATTGTTAGCAAAGTTTATAAACTTCTAGCCAGTTTGATGAAGAAAATAAAGAGAAGGCCAAAACTATTGATACCTGGAATGAAAAAGGGAACATCATTGCAGACCTCACAGACATTAAAAAACAAAATACAGAAAAACCCTCACAATACTAAGAGAATACTATGAAAAACCCTGTGCCCATACATTTGACAACTAAGATAAAATTGACTAGATTTTTTAAAAACACAAGTTATTGAAACTCAATAAAAGGAATAAGTGAAAACATCCTACATCTATTAAAGAAATTAAAGTCATAGTTAAAACCCTTTCGACAATAAACAAACATAAAAACAACTTTAGGCCCAGAGAGTGTCAACTAGTAAATTCTACCAAATATTTGAGGATGAAATAATATTATTTCTATGCAATACCACCCAGAAAATAGAACAGAAAGGAACACTTTCTAACTGATTTAACACAGCCAGCATTACCCTACTTCCAAACCCAGGCAAAGGTAAGAAAAGAAAACTGTCTTGGGGGGAAGGGGGCGCAAGGGCATCATACGTAACCTAAACACCTGTACCCCTATAAACAACAAACATTAAAAAAAAAAAGAAAAGAAAAGAAAACTGTCTTGGTACCTCATAAACATAGATGTAAAAATCATCAACAAAATATTAACATTAACAAATCAAATATTGCATTGCATAAAAAAGATAGCACATGATAACCAAGTGGTGTTTATCTCTGGAATGCAAGGCTGATTCATCACATTAACAGACTAAGGGGTAAAAATCATATGATTTTGTCAATAGATTAAAAAAAAAAGGCATAGAACAAAATCCAACATCCATTAATGATATAAACTTGGATAAGAAGAAAACTTACATAACTTGATAAAAGATACTTATATGAACCCTATATAAGCATCATATTTAATGGTAAAAAATTGAAGGCCCCTCCAAGATCAGGAACAAGGCAAAGATATCCTCTCACCATCCCTATTCAACACCAAATATTTATACTAGTTTTATTCATAATCACTAAAAACTGAATATAACCCAGATGTCTTTCAACACGTGAATGGATAAACAGATAGTGGTACATCCGTTCAGTAGAATACCATTCAGCAATAAAGGAATGAATGTTAGGTCATCTAACAACATGGATAAATCTTAAAGCCATTTTGCCAAGTGAAAGAAGTAAGACCTCAAGGACAATTATTGAATTATTCCATGATGTTCTTAAAAAGGCAAAACTACAGAGACTACAAAAAAGATTAATCATTATTAAAAACTGTGAGTGATGAGAGTGGTTGATTACAAAGGGGCAGCACAAGGGAAATTTTAGATCAATGGAATTGTTTTGTATGTAACTTTCGTTGTGAATATATGGTTCTGTGCACTTGTCAAATCTGATAGACCTGTACACCACAAAGAGTAAATTCTACTGTATGCGAGTTTTTTTTAAAAAAAACAAAGTGTCAGGAAACCCAAGATGAAATTCATATTGTAGCAAATGAACCTAACTGTATTACAAATAAGTGACTTAACCACACTGAAGGGGATGAGACAAAAAAGAACTGACCTAAATAACTTTGCAAGAGGGTGTTAATATTTGTTTTCACTTGCTTTGAATTATTTTTACCTCCCCTTTCTCCAAGTGTTCTTTATTACTTTAAATCATAAAGTAATAATATAAAATTATTTTAAAAATGTAACACAAATTAAAATAAAAGATATATAGTGCTCAGGTTTTTTAACCCAATCTGGTAGTATCGCCTAATAGGCAAATTTAGGTTATTCACATGTGGGGTGAACACTGATGGACATAATTTTAATCCATCCAACTTAATATATTTCATTTGTTGAAATTCTTCATTGCCTTTGTTGTTTCCTCTTTTTACTTTTCCTTATTAGTTGTGATGTGATCAGATTAGTATTAATTCTTTTTCATATACTAATTTGAAAATTCCATCACACACCTTTATTGTACTTTTCTGGCACATATCAAATACGTAGTCTGCTCTACTGTTCTATAGATACCAACTCTTTCTACCACCAGTGTGCTCTCTTTCATCACGGTCCTCCTCCACCCCAATGTGATGAGACCTTTGAAATAAGTTTTACTTCTTTACCTCCCCTTACCAAATGAGTGCCTTTATTCCCACACTTCAATTGTTAGGTTTTCCTGAGATAGTTTAATAGTGTTAATGCCATATTTTAATTATATTTCCTCTAAAGGATGTATCCTTTATTTTGAAAATCTTTATTTGGTAGTTACATTACAAACATCACCATTCACTCTATTATTACCCATTTAAATTAAGATAAACACGCCGCATGGTTCATTGCTCGTTGCTCTCGCTTTCCTTCCCCATCTTTCCTTTCTGTAGGTCTCTGCTCTGCTCATTTGTTTGTCTGGAATTCTTCCTCAAACATTTTCTTCTGCTAAATATTCAGGCACTGTATACTCAATTCTTGCATTTATGCAAATATTTTTCTTTCACCCTGGTAGGTAAATGATATCTTAGCTAGAAATAGAATCCCTAGGTTGTAGTCATCTTCTCTCATGATCTACAGATATTATTATATAATTATCTCTGTCTTCCAGTCTGATCCACTCTGGTTCTTTTTCCATTGTAAGAAATTTGTTCTGTTTAGAACTGTGTAAGATTCTTCTCTCATGATCTACAGATATTATTATATAATTATATAATATATATATTATATATAATATATATTTAATATATATTATATATTATATATTTAATATATATTATATATTATATATTATATATTATATATTATATATTATATATTTAATATATATAAATATATATAATATATATATTTAATATATATAAATATATATAATTATCTCTGTCTTCCAGTCTGATCCACTCTGGTTCTTTTTCCATTGTAAGAAATTTGTTCTGTTTAGAATTGTGTAAGATTTTCTCATTATCCTTAGAGTTCGGGACTTTTTCTAGAATTTGCCTGAGTGTATTCTTTTTTATTAATCCTACCTGAAACTTGAATTTCTGGATTCAGTCTGTGACTTACAGTCTGTCCTCAGCACAGGAATACTTTTTCCTATTATTTGTTTAATTATTGTTTTTCCACGTGTTTGTTCTTTTTTCTCCTCTTCTGGAACAAGAAGAATTAAGAAATATTTTCATGTTAGAGCTTCTGGTTCTATACTCTGGTTTTATTTTTTCCTTTATCATATTTTTACTGTGTATGAAATATTCCTTCTACTCTATCTTCTAGACTACTAATTTTGGTCTCAATTATGTTCATTCTCTCACTCAATTCATCTTACTAGTTTTAATTCATGTCTTATTTCTAGAAATTCATTTCACTGCTGTAATTAAATCTCTCTAGTTGCAGTATATTGTTTATGCATGTGTAATCTGTCCCATATAGCAGTTCTATTTCCATCAGAACTTTCTGTTTTGGTCTTTTGGTTTGTCCTTTATCCCTCTGTCTACTGAATCTACTTAAATGTATTACTTAAATGTGATGTTAGTTTGTCTACTATTTAGAACTCAGATTCGTCTGGTCACCTTAAGTTATGGCAATCTCTTTTTCTTATTATTTGTTTGTTTGTTTGTTTGTTTATTTATTGTTGCAATACCTTTAGGGGATACAAGTGTTTTTTTGTTACGTGGATGAATTATACAGTGGTGAAGTCAGGGCTTTTAGTTATGGCAATGTCAAAACTGACTGGTGGTATATCATTCAACAAGTTGTCAGTCTTTGGTTGAAGTATCACGATGAAACCTTTCTTTTCTCTGGTAGACTCCGCTGCAAAAACTAGAGATCCCCCACCCCAGAGTGCTCTCAGTCATCTTTGCCATGGAAATGGGCAGGTCCTTCCAGAAATATGCACACAAGGTGATACTGACCTTTCTTGAGAGGATACACAAACTTCTAAGGGTCAAAGCTATTTTCTGATTCTCAATTCATGATGCCCTCACCACTAGTTTCCAGGCTTTTATTAAGCCTAGAGAAGAAAACGTCTCTCTTACACCCCTGAATTGGCCTGGCAGACCTGACCCTGGTTCACACCCGCTAGTCTCCATCCATCTACCAGCCCTTTATAGTTTGATGCTCAAAGGAGAAAATTGGTAGAAAAATTGGAGTTAGGAAGAGGGGCCAGCCAAAATTATCCACAAACATTACCTCCAAAAACTGCTTTTCAGTTTCATTAACTAAACCCCACAAACACAAAGCCATTTCCAGCTTATTTATGGGACGGTTTTATGCCCAGCTTGTCCCAGTAGAAGATCATATTCTCAGACCAGGAAGGACTTAACTTCTCAGAACCCATCTATTCTGGGGAGATAGATTAGACAAAAAGGTTACCCTTCTAGTTACTATTATTCATTAATATTAATCACTGCCTTAATTTTGGCAATAGGTTTAATCTTGTTTGTCAACTTCAATTCATTCATCTGTCTACACATAATTACTGACCACAAAGAAAGTTCCAGGAACTGTCCTAGGCATTAGAGATACATTGGTGAACTGGAACCCGTTGGTAACTCCTACCAGAAGGCCAGTATTAAAGACCTTTTGAGACCAGCTATGAGCTGACTTAATAGAGCGCTATAGTTAATTAATTAGTGGTGTCTGCTATGCACAGAGAATTTGAACACGGCAGCATATGTGTCAAGAACCCTCATTTTGGAGGGAGTAAAATATATCTTTCTATTTTGCTTTGAGCTTTTCTTTTTGTGGCTTGCTGAAATTTTTCTGACTTTAAAACTCCTAACAAATTTTGTATCAAACTTGGATCTATAAACTTTGTAGCTTCCTTCCTAGTGATTGCTTCATGTTGTCTCATCTTCTCATTCCCACAACTATAAAAGTACTTCTTTAGAGAATTTTAGACACTTTTCCTTAAAGACAACTTGAAAGAAGCTACAGGGACAGAATTTTAGAGCTCTTTGACAATATCAGTGGCTATAAGTATAATTTTTAAATTAAAAAGGAGCAATTTCCTGTTCTTAAAGGAGAAAGCCACTCCTCTCCCATAAGAATTTTGGTCATTATTGTAGTTGAACTGGAGAGTGAGTATTTCCTTAAATGTTGTACCATAGGCACCTCACTGTCTCACCATAGTCCAGGCCCTTTCTACTGTCATTCCTTTATATGTAACTGGTCTTTTCTCTCCAGCTGCATTAAAGATTCTCTCTTTTTCTTAGGTATTCTGTATCTTCACTGTAATGTGCATAAACATAGATTTATCTTTATTTATTCTGAATATCACAATTCTTATCTTTCATCGAAGGAGGAAAATTCTCATCTGTTGTTGCTTTAAATATTGCTTCTTGCCCATTAACTCAATCCTTCCCTTTTGGGACTCTGATTTGTTGTTTGTTACTTCATCTGTTTGCCTCTCTGCACTACATTCTGGGTAGTTTTTCAGACTCATCTTCCCATTCATCAAATCTTTAACTCTGTCTAATTGGCCTTTAACCAATTTGTTATTTTTTTACCTCAATTATTATATTTCTATTTTTGGAAATTCTTTTTTTTAAATTAATTAATTATTTCAGAACACTACGGGCGTGCAAATATTTAGGTTACATATATTGCTTTTGCCCTGCCCAAGTCAGAGCTATAAGAATGCCCATCCCCCAGACGGTGTGCACTTCATCCATTAGGTATGAATATACCCATCCCCTCCTCCCCTTCCCACCTGTCTGACACCTGATGAATGTTACTACCATATGTGCATGTAAGTGTTGATCAATTTGTAACAATTTGATAGTGAGTACATATGGTGCTTGTTTTTCCATTCTTGTGATACTTCACTTAACATTAATAGAATGCCCTCCAGTTCTATCCAGGGTAATACAAGAGGTACTAGATCACCATTGTTTTGTGGCTGAGTAGTACTCCGTGGTATACATACACCACATTTTATTAATCCACTCGTGTATTGACGGACACTTGGGTTGTTTCCACCTTTGCAATTGTGAATTGTGTTGCTATAAACATTTGAGTGCAGATGTCTTTTTTATAGAATGTCTTTTGTTCTTTTGGGTGGATGCCCAGCAATGGGATTGCTGGATCAAATGGTAGTTCTACTTGTAGCTCTTTGAGGTATCTCCATATTACTTTCCATAGATGTTGCACTAGTTTGCAGTCCCACCAGGAGTGTATGAGTGTTCCTATCTCTCTGCAACCACGCCAACATTTATTGTATTGGGGCTTTTTGATAAAGGCCATTCTCACTGAGTCAAGTGACATCTCATTATGGTTTTGATTTGCATTTCCCTGGTGATTAGAGATGTTTGAGCATTTTTTCATGTTTCTTGGCCATTATTCTGTCTTCTTTTCAAAAGTTTCTGTTTATGTCTTTTGTTCATTTTTTAATGGGATTGTTTGATTTTTCCTTGTTGATTTTCCTGAGTTCTATATAGATTTCAGTTATCATCCCTTTATTGGATGCAAATATTTTCTCCCATTCTGTAGGTTTTCTGTTTGTTCTCATGATAGTTTCCTTGGCTGTGCAAAAGCTTTTTAATTTGATCAGGTCCCATTTATTTATTTTTGTTGTTGCTGTGATTCATTTTGGGATCTTCTTCATAAATTCTTTCCCTAGACCAATGTCTACAAGACTTTTTGCAACATTGTCTTCTAGAATTCTTATAATTTCATGTCTTAGGTTTAAGTCTGTTATTCATCATGAGTTAATTTTTGTGAGAGATGTGGAGTGTGTTTCAGTCTTCTACATGTGGCTACCCAACGTTCCCAGCACAATTTATTAAATAGGGATTCTTTTCTGCAGTGTATGTTTTTGGCTGCTTTGTCAAGGATTAGATGGCTATATGAGGATGGTTTTATATCTGGGTTCTCAGTTCTATTCCATTGGTCTATGTCTCTGTTCTTGTGCCAGTACCATGCTGTTTTGGTTACTATAGCCTTGCAATATAGTTTGAAGTCTGGTAAATTGATGTCTCGCAATTTGTTCTTTTTGCTTAAGATTGCTTTTCCTATACGGGGTCTTCTATGGTTCTATACAAAGTGTAGAATTGTTTTTTCTAGATCTGCGAAAAATGATGTTGGCATTTTAATAGGGATTGCATTGAATCTATAGATCACTTTGGGTAGTACAGATATTTTAACAATGTTGATTCTGCCAATCCATGAGCATGATATGGTTTTCCATCTGTTTACGTCCTCTGCTATTTCCTTCCTCAGTGTTTCATAGTTCTCCCTGTAGAGGTCTTTCACCTCTTTAGTTAAATAGAGTCCTAGGTATTTATTTTCTTCTATTTTTGGAAGTTCTATTTGATTCTTTTAAAAACCTGCTTCCTTATTTCTTGTTAGTCCTTTCTTTGACAGTCATAGGTTAAGTTTCTTCTTTTATTTCTTTAAATATTTGTGCATGTTTATTTTATATTTTTGTGCCTATGATTCGAAAATTTAAGTCTTTGTGGTCTTATTTTGCTATTTGTGATTTAGTAAGGAACCTCTCACTCATGATGCCTTATTTCATCCTGAGGATTTTTTTAAATTGTGAGTTTGCATTTATCCTATTTTATATAGGGGAATTATTTGAGGCTTGGATTTAAGGTGCATTCCTCTTCACAGTGCCACAGAGCATAACTGGCCAGAGAGCACTTTCAATCAAATGCTTAGTTTGGGTTTTTTGGCTCACAAATATAGTGTAAATTTTTGTCCCAAACCTATGAGAGGGCTGATTTATGGATATAAATTCTCAAAGAAGACATTCTTTTCTCTTTATTTAGAGCTAAGGAAAGTTTCCTTTCTTTCTTCCTTTGTAGGGCAAATTCTTCCTCCTCCTTTCCCTGATTTGTCTTTTCCCTGAGTGCCACTCTTTGGGAAACATGGATTTAGGAAGGGATCTCTGATCTGACTTCCTAACTTGTCTTGACCTTAAGCTTTGTCACTGTTCCCAGAATCAGCCCCTAAAAATTGAAGATCTAATTTGTCTGGAATAAGCAGATCCCAGGGCAGCCACTGGCTCATTTCTCATTTACCTTTCTGGAATATTGCTTTATTATTTTTGGCCTTAAGTATTTTCCTTCTATTTGTGCCAACTTACTTATGGATTAAACTTATTTATACTTTAACATTTTACCCAGCATTTTCAATTATTTTGCACTAGGGGGATTTTTCAGGACATTTTGGTTCATTATATTGCCAGAAACAGATGTCCCCATCATGTTTATATCTATCTTCACTTGTTGTTAATATTTTATACTTGTAAACAGTTGATTCATTTATTCAATTTATGGATAGCCAGTTCTCTAAAAGAGACTACAGCCCTTTAAAGGAATCAGGTTCCTTTCTGCCCACTCCCATACCCTTCTTTTCATTGCCCACCACTGAAATCCATTAATCCATAAATTAAAACAAATCTAAACAGAATATAGCAATATCCTCCCTTAGAGATATAAATTCTTATAAAACATTCTGTGCTATGAATGAAATAATGGATGCATCTTTGTAAATGTTGAAAATCTTTTCTCTTTCCCTGTTCTGCTTCTAGCCTCGTAGGGGTGAAGGGACAGATCACATCTATGGTAAATTGGAATAGCCAAAGATGGAATCTGAACGCTTAGGAAATAATCATATAACCTCAGCACACAACATATCTACTTGGCAGATAGTTACGAGCACCTACCAGGTGTTTCAGGTACTATGCCAAACACCAGGGATACCAGAGCAAATGAGGCAGACCCAGCTACTGAGATGATGCTGGGCATGTTGCAGTATGAAATACTAACATGCACGAACAGAATCTGTCTATACCTGGGCCCTGTCCTGCTACGCTTCCACCAAACTTAGCTCCTAAGGGCTTTCTTCTTTATTTATTTTTTTCTTTCCCTTTCCTAATACATAGCCTGGATACCAAAAAATCTGAGAAGAACCTTACCTCTCCCCATTGCTGAAAGAGTTAATAAAATATACCCAATAGCCAACAAAACTGCAAATCTCTCAGTTTTGCCCTATTGAAGAGAAATAGCTTTCTCCTAAAGAAAGATAAATTTTAAGTTATATTCATTTAAAATGGGTGGCTGACACATTTTGTGTATTTTAGAAAGTCTGTCTGTTTAATATAATACATTGTCCAATTTAAAAGAAGTGGTCCCTTACTAGAGATATGATTTATTCTTAGATAAATCACAGATTTATGGCTCACTGGGGTATATTTAATACCGTCAAAATATGAAAGGACACCCCAAACTATCTGCAGTGCCACAGCCACTCACTCTGAAAAAGATCTGAGGCAGTGGAGACCCCTGGGTGTTAAATGTAATCTTTGCCTGGGATAAAAGCACAGAGAATTGCTGATCTTTATAAAAAGATCTGTCTCTACCCACCACCTTCCTCCTCTCTTCTACCACAGTGGAGTTCATCATTAGAAAGCTCAGAATTGAAAATTAAGGGGAAAAATGGGTTGTATTTGTGTCATTTAAAAAAAATCTGCAGCCAGACAGGTCTCTTTTTAAATGCTTGCCACAGGAAAGTTCATCACTAAAACAAATATAGTCTCTTGATGGTAATGGATAAATCTGACTACAGAAATAATGGAAAACCTATAGAAAAACAGAAAATATGTTTCCCCAATCTTACTGTTATCATCAATTGAATGAAATGTAGACCCGCCTGCCAAAAATAACTGCATAAAAAACTCATGTAGCACCAATTCCCAATTCTTAGAGTCAGAACTTATGTCCTTATTTTCACTCTGAGAGTTCATCCACTTTTATCTGTACGGATTTGATGTTGATGACTTTCAGAACGACAACTTCTGTCCTGACCTCTCACCTTCACAGACCCCCATTTTAAGGTCTCTAATACTTTCCACTTGGATACTCAACAGTCACACCAAATTCAATGGGACCAAAACACAGCCTTACTCCTTTTCTTCATTTTCTTTCTAACTGAATTCTCTTCCAACTTTACCAGTTCACTCAAGGGCACCAGAACTCTTCTGGTCTGCCAGTTGAGAAAATTCAAAGACATCTTTTACTTTAGTCTTTTCATTCAGCCCCATAATCAATTTGTCACAAAACCACATCATTCCTTTTCTGAAATGGCCCTGGCTGTGCCCCTTACTCTCCATTCCCCTTACCAGCACCCAGCCCAAGTTCCAGCCACCTCAGACCTCAATTTGACTTCTCTGTGGAGTTCCCTGGCTTCATCCACTCCTGTCCCTCTGCCTCTTTTGGTTCATGTTTCTGAGCTTAACTGCAAGCACCATGCTAAAGAGCTCTGCCCTCTTGCTCCAGCATAAAGTCCTGCTTTCTCCACTAATAGCTTTGCATAAGTCACTACATTAACCACATCCATTCCCACCCCTGTCTTTTTGCCCGTTCTGCTTTCCTTGCTGGGAATATCAGCCTTCCCATTCCATAACATCTGCCTACCCAAATCCAGCTCCTCCTTCAAATTCTCATATGTAAATTTAGTTAAAATCAGTTTCATTTATCATATATAGATATATAATTTTTTTTGAGACAGAGTCTCACTCTTCTGCCCGGGCTAGAGTGAGTGCCGTGGGGTCAGCCTAGCTCACAGCAACCTCAAACTCCTGGGCTCAAGCGATCCTTCTGCCTCAGCCTCCCGAGTAGCTGGGACTACAGGCATGCGCCACCATGCCCGGCTAATTTTGTCTATATATTTTTAGTTGGCCGATTAATTTCTTTCTATTTTTAGTAGAGACGGGGTCTCACTCTTGCTCAGGCTGGTTTCGAACTCCTGAGCTCAAACAATCCACCCGCCTCGGCCTCCCAGAGTGCTAGGATTACAGGCGTGAGCCACCGTGCCCGGCCCATTTATCATATATTTTTAAATGTAACAATTAATTAATTGATAAGACGACCAAATCCAGTTACTCCCCTCCCCCGACCCTACCCTCGCCCTAGACCGGTATATCTAAATATTATAAAAACATCATCCTTTCCTCAGGAGCTGGGCAGAGTCATATGTAAAGATATGACTTATCTTAACAGAGTTCTGTGTGGAAAGAATTTTGTCTTCCTCTCAAGATGACCCAGCTGTGTTTATTACAAACATTCTGTTATTTTGCTAATGCCAGATATAACACGATGATACCATGTTACAGTGTATAACGGTTGCAGCTTTTCATAGACTTTACCACACAAGAGGGAGAAAAATGCTGGCTTCCATTTTTTTGGCTCTGGCAGACGTCACAAACACTCTTATTTGCAGAGTTAGGGGCCCTACCACTTTGAATTTCTTTTGGTCTCCCCTCATTCTTCTTCCTCATGGATTTGAGGCACCATATTCTGGTTTCATGGGGCCTGGACACTGTACTTGCTTTATGGTATGAAGGAGGATGCATTCTAAGTCTCTCTTAGAATAATCTATTTTCCCAAGAGATAGCCCCTGAATTCTTTCTTAATACCACTTTTGGGAAACTGGCAAGGACATCTCTTATTATAGACATATTAAGTGAACTCTTCTTTGGAGAAGTCTCACAAGTTCCTGTGTTAAGAGCCTCTTCTGCATAGTCGTAGCATTTCAACAGCATTCCCTGAAGGTCTACAGAAACCTATCCCAAAAGTGCAAATACCAAAGATGTTAATTTGGTCTAGTCTGCTGGAAATCACAGAGGATACAGTCTTGAAAACTGTAATAGCGTCCTATGTTTGCTATAGTATTTTACACAAACTGGAAAAAAAGAAAGAGACGCTATATTTATTTGAGCTTGTAATTTCATTTCGAACAAAAACTGAAACTAATTCTAATAAATATATTTGGAATAACTGGCTGAATAAACAAATTTGAGATTACAAGTATGATGATTTTATGAGCACATCAAGTTTTATACATATAAAACTTGTAATATATACTATTCATAAACTAGCAATGTGACTTTAGTGCTATAAAAATAGTATAGTAATAGTTGTAAAGCTATAGAAAATGTTTCTCTCCAGAGGAAAGATGACATAGATTGGGAGTGTGAGACAGACCATGACTGGGAGACAAGGAGTTGTGGTTGGGGTAAGTAAACATCAGTAATAAGCATTATTAGTCAAGTCGGGACCAAGGTTTGAGAAGGCAGAGAAAAGGACCACATTCAATCTTTTAAAACACTTAAAAGTGGCAGATAAAAGGAAAAGACAGTGGTCCCCTGATGGTGCTGACAAGGAAAGAAGAAAAGCCATTTTCTACTTTTTTCACATCAGACATGAGAAGCAGGATGATGCAACTGGAGAGCGCAGGGTGCCCCACACTGAGACTGGCAGGAGCCCGGGCGGGCTGGCAGCACCCTGGAAAGGCAGTGAAGGAAACCCTAAAGCCTCCCCACTCTAAGCCAGTGCGAGCCCTGGTGTGAGGAGCTCAGGGTCCAGCAGCCCCAGGCACCTTTCCTAGGCCACTCTTTCACCACGGCTGTCTCCCATTTTGCTTCAGGAGCAGGTTCTACATGAGAAGTCAAAAAAGAAAAAAAATTCAGGCAACTAACACAGGTGGGGATCTCACAGCATTTGCCATCTATGCTGGTGAGTCAGTTGGCTTTTAGTTGGATTTGGGAGATGGGCAACTCAGTTAAACTCTTATCAATTAACAACCCTATGTTGATGCTGTGCTGGAGACCGATGGGGCTCAGAAAACAGTACTCCAAAATTAAGGCCCCAGAAGCAATGGTTTTTCTCTGACCTCCTCTTGTCCTCCTGCCACTCACTCCCATTCTCCCCTGTGGCTAGCCATGGAAACTAGAATGTCTCTTCCCTAAGGCAGGTCATAGAAACCAGAACCCCTTTTCCCAAAAACCAGCCATGAAACCTAAAATTATTCTGTGTAAAACTGGTCATAAAGAAATTATCTGACCTACATTATTTGACAGTAGGTCATAAGACCCTTGTTCCAGAGAAGGCCCTGCCCCAATGCAGAAGGAAGGAATGCACGCTCAGAGAGGCCAAGGAGAGTCTAGACAGACAGGCCTCGCTGGGTTTCCCTTCTCAGTCTATAAGCATTAGATCATACACTTTTTGTCCAGTCATATTTCTGCATGGCTGTCCATACTCTGTTGAACCTAAGTATAAAAATACACAATTTCCCCTGTATCTTTGAGTCTTCATTCTGAAGGTTCCTGTGTATACATACATGAGGTTCCTGTGTATACATATATGTTAAATAAACCTGCATGCCTTTTCTCCCATTAATGAATCTGCCTCATGTCAATGATTTTTCAGCGGAACTTTAGGGGGCCAAGAACCTTGGTCCCTACAAGACAAAAGTAGACAATTCACTTCCAGGAATTATTTAACACTGGGTTCAATTATTCTGCCTTTTCCATATGGTTTCTGAATTCTCTTTTATCTTTATTTTAACCATGACACTTCAAACTCATGGGAATTTTTTTGAATCTAAAGATTTCTCAAAAAATTTTGCAAGTAGGCAGATAAATTAGAACTAAATAAACGTATACAAAGAAAAAACCAAGACATAGTCCTTGCTTTAGGAAACTTGCAGTCCCTTGAGGGACACAGGCATATTCATGGCAGACTGGCAAGGCAAATAAAAGTTCCATCGAGTGCTGAAGGCAGACTTCATGGAAGAGGGAGCATTTAAGAAAAGAATGGAAGTCGGTAAGAGCAGAGGAAAGAACATGCCAGCAGAGGGGACGGCATACATAAAGCTCCTGAGCTGGAAAAGAGCTTGGCTAATTTAAAGAACTGAGAGCAGGCAGGTGTTGCTGGGGCACAGAGACCCAGAAGCAGGGTGGCAGGGAGTGTGAAGTTACAAAGGCAATGACTCAGGGAAACTGCCGTGAGAACCAAAAGATGATCATGGTGACCACACAAAGGAGACAGGGAAGTCAGACTGCCTTCTTCAGCCTAGAGAGCAACTGTGTCTCCGTCTCTTCTGATGTATTGCACCAGGCTCTTCCATTATTTCAGACAACATTTTCTTAGTTATTTTTAACTGGTTACTGGTCAAATACATTGGCCAGCTGATTAGTTTGATCCAATGCCAACTTCCTCATAAATACATATTTATTCCTTCATTTATGTATCCACTCGTACTTATTAAGCAGAGACATTGTCACGTCCTTATTTAGTCACTGCATCTGCACTTTTGTTGTTGCTGTTACACAGCCATCTTTATATGATATTAGTCATAATTGATCAAATACAAGAACATTCCTACCAAAAACTAAGAGGCAGGGGCTTGGTTAGGAATGCAATCTTGGTGCGTACAGTAGTTTCAATGGGACAATCTGGGGCTCCTTGTGATGATCTAATTGGGGACAACTTTCCAGGCACATAACCCATTGTATGTGCAAGGTTGTTTGTTTTAGAAAAGTGATTTGATATTAAAAGATATTCCATATACTGTACCAGATTATTAAATAGAACAAGTTATATTAAAAACATGATGTTGGGATGGGATAAGTGGAGGAAAAGAGAATTTCTAGTTTTAAGATATAGAAAATTATCCAGAAGCAATGGGGAAATGAGAAGTTGAACACAAAATCTATTTTCAATGAAATTAGAGAACAACTGAACTCTCCAATCATGGTATACAGGAAAATAATGCCTAAGCCATGATCAAATGGTACTTACAAAGTCAAATGCAAATACAGAAAGACACCGGGAGGATTCTGATGGTTGTAAGCCTTAGAAAAAACTGCCAGGGCCCCTTTCTCCAAGGTAGATTGCGCATTCTGTGCAGCAAGCCCTTGCTGATGTGAATGAATCTTCATATTTAAGACAAGTAATGAAGTAAAGAAGGCTTGAAGAAGATCTATGTAGAAGCCTCAACATGTGGCAGGGGGTGGGGGTGGGTAAAGGAAAGAATAAAGCAACAGCAAAGAAAAATAACTCAATAAAACGTTGCCACAATGTAGGATGAAAATGGTGACTAACATGTTAGCAAGAATTAAAAATCTTAAAGAGACAAGACTCTCTACAAAACAAAAGCACAAAATGAGGACACAAGGGATCAGGAATGAAATTGAATGTGATTATTAGAACTCAGGAAGAAAGAGAAAGCCTAGAGGGGGAAGGCTATCCAGGCCATGATTGTGAAAGCTCAAGGTTATTTAAACATCTTTTTAAATTTTTTACCAAAGTGTAATATACATATATAAAAGTGTAAAAAGCACAAGTGTAAGCTTGATAAGTTTTTACAACATGACTACATCTGAGTCGTCAGCACCCAGATCAAAGAAGAGAACATTGCGAGCATCCCCAAAACCCCCTTTATACTCCCTTCCTGTCACTAACCAACATTCCCCCAGGATAAGCACCATCCTGACTTCTAACATTACAAATTACTTTTGACTGTTTTTTTAAAATTACATATAAATGGAAACTTATACTGCGGGGTTTTTTTGCTTTTGTTGTTTTGTTTTTTGCTTATCTGTTTTCTTTTGCTTAGCCTTAGGTTTGTGAGATTCACCCATGTTCTTGCACATTGTACTATCATTCTTGTATAGAGTTCCACTCTGTGACTACACCATACTTTATGTTGATGGGCATCCAGATTATTTCTAATGTTTGGCTGTGACATGAATAGTGCTGTTTCAAATGTTCTTACACACATCCGAGTGAATTTTTGTGCACTTTTCTGTGGGGTTTATACCTAGGAATGGAAGTTGCTGGGTTATAGGGTGTGTGCACATTTTTAGTAGATATTACTAGTTTTCAAAAAAAATGACTTCACCACATCCTTGCTATCATCTTGTGCAATCAATCTCTTATATTTTGGTCATTCTGGTAGGTAAGCACAAAGCTGTCACACTGTAGTTTTAATTTTCATTTCTTCAGAGACAACGAAGAAGTTGAGTACTTTTTCTAGTGAAGTGCCTTTTTGAATTTTTGCCCATTTTTCTATTGGGTTGTGTGTCTTTTTATTATACATTTGTAGGATTTTGTTTTATATTCTGCATATGAGCCTTTTGTCAATTATATAAAGATACATATATATATATCTTCTCAAACTCTGTGGCTTGCTTTTTCACTCTTTTATTTAATAATTGGTATCTTTTTATGACAGCTAATAATATTTTAATATAATTGAAATGAATTGAAATGCTTTGAAAAACAGCAAGTTTTGTGTAATTACATGCACAATAACAGTCCTAAAAATCTGAATTGCTAACTGAGTAAAATACTAAGTTGCAAGAATATGGTTTACATATTTACTTTCTATGTATATGTACATAGATTTGTTTTTATTACTATTATCTCCATAAAATATGTTATACTTATAAGCTAAGCTTTACAAAATAAAAATAAAAAACAAATCAAATTCATTCAAACAATTCAGCCATTATTTTTTGGCTACATACTATTTACCAGGCATAAATAAAGTCTCCATCATCATGGAGCTTATACTCTATTTGGGAGAAACATACAATATGTATATGAATAATTAGACAAAAATATTAGAAGGTGCAAGACACTGTCAAGAGAATGAGAAGATAATCCACAGATGGGGAGAAAATACTTGCAAAAGACATATTGATAAAGGACTGCTAGCCAAAATATACAAAGAATTCTCAAAACTTAACAAAAAGAAAATGAACAACCCAACTAAACAATGGGCAAAAAATCTGAGTGACACCATACCAAATAAGACATACTTTGGCAAATATAGATTAAAAATAAGCATATGAAAATATATTCAACATCATATATCATTAGGGAATTGCAAATTAAAACAAGATAACATCATACACCTATTGAATGTCCAAAATCCAGACACTGACAACATCAAATGCCAGTGAGGATGTGGAGTAACAGAACTCTCATTCCTTGCTCATGGGAATGAAAAAAATAGCACAGCCACTTTAGAAGGCAGTTTATCAGTTTCTTACAAAACAAATACACTGTTAGCATACAATCAAGCAATTAGATTCCTTGGTATTCATGCAAAGGAATTAAAAACTATGCCCACAAAAAAACCTGCACATGGATGTTTATAGCTGCTTTATTCATAACTGCCAAAACTTGGAAGCAACCAAGATGTTCTTCAATAAGTGGATGGATAAATAAACTTTGGCACATCCAAACAATGAAATGTTATTCAGTGCTAAAAAGAAATTCGCTGTCAAGCCATGGAAAGACATGGAGGAAATTTAAATGCATATTACTAAGTGAAAGAAGTCAATCTGGAAAGGCTACGTACTGTATGATTCCATCTATATGACATTCTGGAAAAGTCAAAAGTATAGAGACAGTAAAAATATCTGAGGTTGACAGGAGTTTAGGGAGAGGGAGAGATAACTAGGCAGAGCACAGAGAATTTTTAGGGCCTTGAAACTATTCTCTATTACACTGTAAGGGTAAATACATGACATTATACATTTGTCAAAACCCATAGAATATACAGAACCAAGAATGAACCCTAATGTAAACTATGAAGTTTGAGTGATAGTGATGTGTCAGTGTTGGTTCATTGGTTGTAACAAGTATGCCAGTCTGGTGCAGGGTGTTGATGGTAGGGGGAGGCTGTGTATATGTGTGTGTGAAGAGGTATATGGGAATGTCTTAGTCAGTTCAGGCTGCTGTAACAAAAGTACCATAGACTGTGTGGCTTAAACAACAGAAAATTATTCCTCACAGTTCTGAACGCTGCAAGGTCCAAGATCAAAGTGCTGGATGATTTGGTTCCTGGTGAGGGCCTTCTTCCTGGTTTGCAGATGAATGCTTTTTTGCTGTGTCCTTACATGAGTGAGGGAGGGAGAGAAAAAGAGAGAGTGGGTGAAAGGGAGAGAGAGGGCTCTTTCCTGTGTTTTATGGAGGCATGAGGTAAAGCCCTCATGACTTAATTACCTCCCACCCATTTCCAAATTGGACATTAGGGTTTCAACATATGAATTTTGGGTGGACATGAACATTCAGTGCATAGCAGGAAACTCTCTTTAATTTCCACTTAATTTTGCTGTGAACCTAGTACTTCTCTAAAAAAATTAATTCTAATTAGAAAAAACTGTTTGGTGATGATAGTATAAAGAGATAATCAGGGTAATAAGATAAAGTGTGCTGGTGGAGTGAGTAAGCTACTTGAGAGATGAATTTCCATGAAATTCCTCTACAGGGAGATGGCCTTTAATCCGAGATCTGAATGACAAACAGCAGCCCGCCGTGTGGCGATCAGGGCTAATAGTGGTCCTGGTGGAGGGAAGAGTTGCAGCAGAAACTCTGAGTCAGGAACAAGCTTTCATCCAGAAAGCATAGGACCGAAGTGTCTGGAACATGATGAGAGAAGTAGAGAAAAGGTGGAAAATGAAACCAGGAGGTGGCAAGTGCCAGATCATATAGAGCCTCATGGGCCGGGGTAAAGGCATTAATTTTATCTTAAGGATCATTTTTGGAGATAGAGAGTATGAGAGTATGGATGGATGTTTTTCATTTCCAGTGGTCTTCCCTTCTACTTCCTTCAGTACAGATTATGGCAAAGGAAATCTTATACCCAGGCTGATTCCAATTTATCTTATTATTCTGCCTCTTAAAAATTATTTTAAGAACTAGAACTCTCTTTCATCCACTTCAGGTATCCTGCACCTTTCCCTTGGACTCTCCTTTGGCCGTCTGCCTGCAGTGGCTTCCCTGATTCTCAAGAGACCTGGGAGGGAAAGGACTGTTGGTCGCAGTTTTCTTGTGATAACAACTCACCTTTGCACACTTCTTGAGAATTAACAATAGCTCTTCATTCACTACCTTATTTTTAATTGAAATAAGAACTTGGATGTTTATCAAATACTTTTATGCTTATTTCAAAAGTTATATCTAGCTCTTTAAAAAATTCTACATAGTCAACAAGAAAATCTGAAAAACAAAAAATGTAAAGAAAAAAGTGAAATAATTTGTAAATATCATGAATCAGACAACACATTTTCCATTATTTTCCCTTAGCATATTAGATGAGTCAGTTTCCTACAACATACTAGGATTTTTTTTTTTTTTTTGTAAAATCGGGATTGTATTTTATACCCTACTTTGTAGCATCCTTTTCACTCAAAAAAATATTTTACGGATCATATATTCTACAGGCATTCTCACAGAGACTCAGAGCGGCCTGTATCGTCATCCCTGTTTCCTAGAGGAGGAAACTGATATTCTGAAACTGCGGTTTCCCTGAGGTCCCAGGGGAGAGCTGTGATTGCACTCCTGATGTTCTAACCAGGAGTCCAAGCCTCAGGCCATTATATTACAAATGACACAGTACTCCTATTTATTTCCTTGCCAATTCTCTACCCTTTTAATATGTAAGTCCAATCACGTCATTTCTTTGCCCTAACTCTCCACCGGCTCTCCGTTTCACTCAGGGTGAAAGCCGCAATGCCGGCAACCTGCCCCCGTCCCACTGCTTCTCTCACTCACCCCTCACATCCCTGCGCCCCCGGTTCACGCTGTTACAGCCACACTGGCCCCCTTGCTATTCCCTGAGCCAGGCATGCTGCCAGCTTAGGGTTTCGTGCTTGCTATTCTCTTTACCCCGAATACTTTACCCAGAATATCCCAGATTTCCACATGTCTCTCTTTCACTCCCTTCAGGTCTCTGCTCAGATGTCACATTATCAATGAAGCCCACTCTGACCATTTCATACAGCAGCCCCTCACCCCAGAGAGAGGAGGGGAAGAATGACAGGGAGAGGGGAAAGGAGAGGAAGAGGAAGACTTCCCTATTGCCTGCTTTTATTTCTCCTTGGTACTTACCACCTCATGACATGCCACACAGTTAGCTGTTTATTCTTTCTAATTCCTCTTCCCCTCCCACCTTACTCCCAAAGTCCCTTATGGTGGAGATTGGCTTTGTTTGTTGAAGTAAGCTATAGCAATGCCTGGAAGACCGTAGGCCCTCAATACATTGTTTGTTGGATGAATGGGTATAGGCTAGATGCATTGCTCAGTGATTTAGATGCATTTTTCTCACTTTCTTTTTTTCCCTCTGAGTCCCTCTGTAACATATGCTATTTCCAAGTTCAAACATGTGTAATTGTGATAACAATTAAACAGACTCTATTATCAGAGAATGGTGCCAAGTTTAATATTTAAGAATTAAAAAATTGAAAGTCACCTTTCATTCCAGGGATCCAAAAAAATCACTTTTACTCCTTGTCTACCTGTTTCACCATGAAACATCTGCACAAGTGGTTGTTCTAGCACCGTACATACATTGAAGCACACTATTTTACCAAAGAAATCAAAAGGAAAATCAACATCCTAATTGAAATACTCAGCTGGCTATTTTAAAAATGTGCTGATCTGATTAAGTCAACCTCCAGAGAGCCGATAACCAAAGAACTAATTGCTTGACTGGATTCATTATTATTTTCAAAGCAGTTGTGTAAGCGTGCTTATGTGTGATTGTTAGTGTAAAAAGTCGGCTAGTTTGAAGTTTAAAAACTTTCTTCACAACTATGGATAGATAGGGAGAACGGAGTTTCAGTTATACCCATTGAACAAAAACACTACTTTGGATTATTCTGAATTGTCTAACAAGCATTTGCTGGACAGGCCCAAGCTTGTTTCCTGAGCTCTCAGAACTGACAGTCTTGCTGGGGAGAGGTGTGTGCCTACGTAAACTGGTGCATGAGATTAGGTAACAAACAACTGCATTATTCTTTTTTTTTTTTTCATTGATCAGTTTTATTGACTGTCACTCTGCAGGGTTGGTAGGGTAAAGGTCAGGGGAGGAAAAGGAGAGGGGGAGAGAAAGAAGCTGTGTCCTTTTTGCATCTCAGCCTCAACTCCAAGCTGACTTGGGCTGCAGGCTGAATGCAGTCTCTGACTCGAAAGGGATTAAGTACGAAACAGCACTGCCCTGCTTTTCTCCTAATCCACTTAGGACAATGGAGGTGAGTAGAAGAGAGGTCTCATTTGCGCAGATGGCTTAATTTAAAAAGCTCTTCATGAAGATTGAGTTGGGCCAACAGCAAGACTTCTTGGGTTTTCTCTCATCTTGTGACTAGGGCCACTCCTCACTGCTCACTGAGTTTCTGAAGTATAATATGTGTACACCATCTGGGCAAATTTACGCAAAATTGATTAATATTTCACTTGCATGTTATTGAACTTGATATATGAGTTTTAAATCATACAGCTCATGGCGCTTAGTCAACAAAACACTAAAATGCCTCTTTTTAAAAATGATTTAGATGATGTCACTAAAGTTTCCTAAATTATTGAGACTATGAACCAATTTATTAAATTTAGTGAAAAAAGTTTATATATTAGGTAAGATGACTCTTTTTCTATGCAAAACCTTCTTATGAAAGGTTAAATAATTTTTTCATCATTCTTTCAATGTCTAAGATAAATGGCCTTGGGTTGTCAGATGGATGGTATTTAACTCAACACTACCAAAATTAAAAGCAACCCATAAGAAGAAGAAAGGGATAGATAGAAGAAAAGGGGATCGAACGAAATAAACGGTGCATACATATTTATATATGTATGTTTAGATTCCTAACCAGGTTGTAAGTGATCACAGAAAGATTTGTTTCTTCACCCTCTTCACACTGTCTGTTCAGGGGACAATGTGATGGTATTAAACAGTGAACTAGTGGACAGGCATAGCCCAGGGCAGGAATATTGACCTTTGCAAAAATCGTGAAGATACAACAGTGTCTCTTGCCTGCAGTTAGTCCTCCATGTAACCTTTCCAGTACCCCTTCAACCATACAAACATTTTAATGTTTTCAAGGGTCCATGTTCTCCTCTTTCAAAAAGAAAAATGAAACATTCATGGAATAACTAACATGTCCAGGTACCGTGAAGACACTAGGTTTCCACAAGGAATAAAGAGGACTGATCTTGCTAGAAGAGTACACTATATAAAAAGCATCATATATAGAACATTTAAAGTTTTAAAAGTTATGGAAACAGAGAAGTAATGGGTTTTCTGACAAAATTGCAATTAAAATAAAAATTGGTAGTAGAATAATATATGGAAGTTCTTCAAAGATTTGGTAAATAAATAACTAACTTCTAAATAACCCATGGGTCAAAGAAGAAATCACAAGAGGAATTAGACAGTATTTAGAATTGGATGCTAATGAAAATACATTACTATATCAAAATGTGCATGACGCTTAAGAGGAAAATTCTTTTAAATGCTTATATTAAGATAAAAAGTTTTTGAATCAGTGATATTAGGCTCTATCTTGACTACAAAAAGAATATCAGAGTGAATCCAAAGTAAGTAGAAAGTAGGAAATAATAAAAATTAGAGCAGAAATCAATAACATAGAAAATGGTAAATATTCTGATACCAACTGATATACTGAAATACAATTCTCATGACAACCACCCAGAGTTAGAGTCACACAAGGTTAAGAGCATGACCCACAGCAAGGCTGCCCTTACTTCAGACGCCAGCCACACTTCAGGGGTTTCCAGGCCACCCACACTTCTTGCCACCTGTCGACAGACCCAGGAGTTTCCCATGTCCTCCCTCAGGCTTGATAATTTACTGGACTGACTCACAGAACTCTGGAAAGTGCTATGCTCATGCTTATAGTTTTACCATAAATGTTACAAATCAGGACCAACCAAGTGAAGAGACACACAGGGTGAGGTTTGAGATGGTCCTGAATGCAGAGCTTCCATGCCCTCTCCCTGTGGAATCAGGGCACGTCACCCTCCCTGGCACATCAAGTGAAATAATATAAATATTCTACATCCTGGTAGGGAGATGGTTATATGTGTCAAAATACATGGAATTGTATACTTAAGATTTGTGCATTTGATTCTCTGTAAATTCTATCCCAATCATCGCCCTAACCTCCTCCCCTACCAAAATACTGGAAACAAATATTGAACTCTATTTAAGAGACTTGCTCTTCTCACAAGTATGTACTACCAATTCTGAAACTACCTTCTCTGTATTCTGGGCTTAAGCAAATTAGTAAATATATTGAGGATAATGGGATATAGAAAGAAGGAAGACTAGAATGTACCCCATGGTATTAGATTGGAATTACAGTTATCAATGTGAAAATTTAAAAAATTATAGCTATAGATACAGAAATAAATTCATGTAAGTATACACATATATTTCTCAGCCCTCACCTCTGAGAGGATCTAGAAGCTCTAACACTCCAAAAGCAATGAACACACCTTGCACACAGATACTGGTTTGGGAATACTATTCTCCAGTATAATGAACTGAATACTCTTGGAGAAACAGTTCATTTAGGGTATAAAAAAATATCAGATGAGAACAGATGGAACATTTTATTGAACTGAAGGGTAATGCTCAAAAAAATCAGTGGTACATGTCAAAAGTATATAAGAGCCATGTTGAAGGAGTTCCCATTGGCCAAATCTGGGAAAATTTGAATATTAAAATAAATGTTGGTGGGAATGGATTATAACTTACTGAATAGAATAAGAATCCATGAATCATGCTGGTATAAATAAATTCACACATCAAAAAAATAAATAAATAAAAGGGGAAAAGAGAAAATTCTTCCTCACAGTAGAATTCTAACTAATGATTAAATAATGAATGATAAGTTAGGAAATCCTTAACTAATGAGAGAAGTAGTGGGTAAAAGTTTAATGAGGACAGGATACTTACATAATTCCAAGTATCTTCTCACAAATCACATATCATTTACAAAGGGAAGATAGTAGTTTTAAACGGAGAAACCTGGGAGGCACAACTTGAACAGTGTGATAAAGGCTAACGTCATCAACATTGGGACAAACTGACATCGCGTGTCTCCTAATATGCTGTACAGAGAAGGACATTTCTATGGCATTCTTGCCAAAAATGCACAATCTGAATCTAATCATGAGGAAACATCAGAAGAACCCAAATTCAGAGATACTCTACAAAAATAACTGACTGTATTCTTCAAAAGAGTCTTCCTGACTTTTCATACCAAGGTCAAGAAAACAAAGTCAGTCCAAGGAACTGTTCCATATTAAAGGAATCGAAAGAGACATGACAAATACTGAGACACTAAAACCAGAAAAAAATCTCTTATAGGACATTTTTAAACTAAAGGATATTTTTGTACAACTGATTAAATTTGAATATGGACTATAGATTATATAATAGTGTTGTATCAGAGTCAGATTTCCTGATTTTAATAATTGTATTGTTGTTATGTAAAAGATTTTTTGTCTCTAATAAATACATACTGAAGTATTTAGGTGTAAAAGGGAGAAACATTTGTGCCTAAAATAGAGGAATACCATATCAATGTGAAGAAGCATTCTTATTATGATTATTAATAAAATACTCAAGGTGATCTCAAGACAAAATTTAACCATGCTATTTCCTTTAGAGGATCCTAACATGTCAAAGGCTTTTTTGAGACTTACGGAGCATAAAATTTACCAGTAATTTGTACAAATTCTTGGGGATAACAACAATAATGTTATAGATAAGCCTGAATTTACATTCTAATTTTCCTAAACACTGGCTCTGACCTAATTCAAAATTGTCTAAACTATGAGAATCAGTCTTGAAATCAGCCAACAGGAGTGGTTAGTTGAGCTACAGAGGAAGAAAAAGCTTTGTACTACTAAGGCATCCCCAGATCTGGTCCCATTTGCAGTCAGGAGACAGATAAAAGAGGTAAATTACAATCTGCTCCCTTAATAGTCTCTGTGCAACTCTCCACAAAACCACCCACCTCTGCACCCCCATTCTCCTGCTCAACACACATGCTCCTCCCTCCTCCAAGACCCCTTCCACCCAGGAATGGCCCACAAGCATTTTTCATATATGTTTTTGTCTTGAATCTGAGCAGCTATTGAATATTATTATATGCTTTTTAAATCCACACACCCTGGCAAGAGTTAACAGGAATTCCAGATACTATCAGATATATTTAAACATGATGCTTGAGTGGTCTTTGCAGCTGGTAGTTTATACATAAAATATGTTCAGCCAGCGATAGCGTCCTTATCTAAAGACAGAAGCTAGCAAAATTTCATCCTGTGTGCCCTGTCAGATTGTTCCCTTGGACAGATGGCAGAAGACTCCCCATGACAAGTGTGAGATGCTATCTGGGTGTCATGGCAGTGGTTTCTCATTGCCCTGGACAGAGCTCCCTGGCCACTGCCTTCATTTGAAGCGTGCAAATGAGTAGAAGCAGATAGCAGAATGTGTGATCAATAAACTCATGCAATTAGAATCTTGCTGAAAGAAGTCCCCCTGTGAAAGCACCTCCTTTAGGGCTTGGTCCCTCTGCCTAGTTGGGGGTTCACATTGTTTCACCTCTTGTATATCTTCCCAAGTGACAAGAATAAATTGACAACACAAATGACCAATTTTTAAAGTGCTGCCCACCTTATCCAGAATCAGGCCTTTAATCTCCTGACTCATGGAATCAGCTGGAAGCTCACTGGGAGATCCAAACCCAGAACCCTCTGTGATACACTGTCTGCTTTTATCTGATCTCCTCTCCCTGCTGCTAAGAGGCACTGCCACTCAGTGCATATAAACCCATGTACCCACAATGCAAAAGTTCCTCCACTGAATCCATACACTGCACCATTTTCATACTCATGTGCACAGACTCCTTTAAACCACAGGTCAAGTTTGCACGTCTTCAAAACCATCCCTGGGTAAGCCTTTTCACTCACCCTAGCCATTTGTCCCTGACTAATAGCAAATAGTCCCCCAATGTACTTTGGCAGGTACTGTATTTACATACCTCTGCAATTGCTCACATATATATGAAGAAAAATCAATTTTATATATATATATATGGTGGTAAAAACACGTAACATAAAATTTACTCTCTTAACTATTTTTAACTGTATAGTTCAGTAACGTTAAGTATATTCGTATTGTTGTGTAACCAATACCTAGAACTCTTTTCTTCTTGCAAAACTATAACTCTATACCCATTAAACAACTCTCTATCCCCCATTCCCCTAGCCCTTGGCAACCAGTATTCTATTTTCTATCTCTATGAATTTGACTACTCTAGGTACCTCAGATAAGTAGAATCATGCAGTGTTTGCCATTTTTTTTTTTTAGTTTTTATATTCCTTTTTATTTTCTATTAAGTTTTATTTTTATTTTTTTAATTTCAGCATATTATGGGGGTACAGATGTTTAGGTTACGCATGTTGCCCTTGCCCCCGCCCAAGTCCGAGTTTCAAATACGTCCATCCTTTGGGTGGTGCGCATAGCACTCTTTGTGTATGAATATACCCGTCCCCTCCCCCTCCCCCCTTCCCCCTCCCCCCTGCCCTTCTGTGACTGGCTTATTTCACTTAAAATAATGTCTTTGAGGTCCATCCATATTGTAGCATATGTTAGGGTTTCCTTGTTTTAAGGCTGACTAACGTTCCATTGTATGCATATACCACATTTCATTTACTCCTCTACAGTTGAATTGATTATTAACTCTTTATCAGATATATTAACTTCTTATTGGATATGTGATTTCCAAATACTTTTCCCATTCCATGGGTTGTCTTTTCACTTTTTTGATCATGTGCTTATATATTTAAAAAATTCTTTTAGTGGGCAAGTTTTTTGAGAGCAGAACCTAGGAGCCATTCATTCTTTAGCTGATATTCATACCAAATATTTTAAAACTCAATAACTTGTTTCAAAATTCATGTCATTTGATAATGCTGCAACCCCTTGAGAAATGTATACAAAATTGCAAGGAGCTTATAAACCTATTTTTCCTACATTTTCCCCTTTCAGCCAGAGTGACTACCTTCCTGGTGTGTGCAGATCTTACCACTTATGATCATCACATAGGCATATTTTTCTCCAAATATATCTGTGTCCTTGAAGGCATCAATAGCTCCCTTGATACCCTGACTTCTTTCTAAGCCTGAGAGAAGGAGGGTGGCTTAAAAAATTATACTCCAATACAAAGAAAAATAAAAAAATTGGGGATTGCTAATGAAACTATTCCAGTCAACTATGTGCTTGGTTTAATTATAATGTCAATAGACTACATCAAAAGGAAATATTAATAATATAGGGCTCAACCTCTGGAATGATGAAGTAGGACCTCCAAAAATCCACTCCTCCATAAAGGCCGTGAGAATACTGGCAAAACTGTCAAAATCAAGTTTTTCAGAATTCTGAAAATTAACTAAAGACGTGTAACAATCTAAGGAGTGTTAATTCAAGAACTACAACTGAATCTCTGTAAGAACAGCAACCTTGTGTCATTTTAACTGGCCTTACTCCCGTGCTCTTCTCCCTAGCTTTGTAGTAGCTTTGAAAGCCAAAAGCCTCATAAGTACATGCAGCTGTGAGAACCAGTGGCCCAGCAGCCACTGGGGACTGGGGAGTGGGGTACAAATTGGTTTGACATGCTCCAAAATTCCCAAACCCTGAGAATTGTCACTATTTAATGTGTCTAGAAGCTCACTGAAAACTTCCATTCTCAAGGTTTGTCTTTATTTTTCCTGAGTCAGAGTTCATTCTATGTGAACAACCCCACCCACAGGACATTTGTCAAAAACAAATAGCGGCAATTGTTTGATATCACAGCTGTTTAAGTTGACAAATAACCCAATTTTTAAAAAATTTAAAAATTTAAATTTAAAAAAATGGACAAAGGATTTAAATAGAATTTCTCCAAAGAAGAGGTTGCCATTAAGCCATGGAGGAAAAAAATGCTCAACATCATTAGTTATTAGGGAACAGAAATCAAAATCATAAGGTACTACTTCACATCTAGTAAGATAACTATAAAAAAAATAAGGATACTAACAAGCGTTGGCAAAGATGTGGAGAAATGTGAACATTTGTACATTGCTTATGGGAATGCCAAATGGTGCGTCTGCTTTGAAAAACAATTTGGCATTTCTTCAAAAAGTTAAACATAGAATTATCATATGACTCAGCAATTCTACTTCTCAGTATATCTCCAGAAGAATGAAAACATACGTTCTCACAAAAACTTATATGTGAATGTTCACAGCAGCATTATTCATAATATCAAGAAATAGAAACAAAGTGCTCATGAATTTTGATGAATTGATAAACAAAATACAGTATAGCCAAACAATGGAATGGATATAGTATATCCATACAATGGAATACTACTCATCCACAAAAGGAATAAAGTTTTGATACATGCTATAACATGGATGAACCTTAAAAATGATAAAGAAAGTAAAAGAAGATGGACACAAAAGGCCACAACTGTATGCTTCCATTTATATGAAATGTCCAGAATAGGCAAATCCATAGAGACAGAAAGTAGGCTGATTGCTGTTGGGGTGGGGGAGAGGAAATGGGGGGTGACTACTAATGGGTACAGGATTTCTTTTTGGGGGTAATGAAATGTTCTGGAAATAGTGGTGATCAATGCACAACTTCGTGAATATTCAACAAAACACTGAATTGTACACTTTAAAAAAGTGAACTTTATATCATGGAAATTACATCTTGATAAAGATTTAAAAAAAAAAAAGGAAATGATATAGAAGGGGCCACAAGCCCAGGCTTTGTGATACATGAGGTCTCAACACTAATGACTTCCAAATGATCATGTCTTCAAATCTGTCATCTGCTCTTTGTTACCAGATGTTGTTTTGAAGTTATTCTCTCATGGCACTCTGAGAAATGTTTTCCAGCCTTATCTCCTGCCAAATTTACCTGAACTACTTAACCAGCATTTGGATAAACATGGCCATTGTTCATCTAATATCCCATAAAATAGAGCCTCTACACTGGCCCTAAAACTCTTCCTTATATAGTGGAATGGAGTTGAAATCTTTGGCTAATTTAGCATCTGCTGAGAAAAAGACTACCTCCAAGAGCTGTTCAAGGGCCATGATAAAAGGGGACCCCAGTTGCAGACAGGGTGTTTACTGTGACCACCCATTCAGCTCTCCTCCCTCATGGTTTGACCCAAAGTTTAGGATATCTTGTATCTTAACTGCACAGTCCTTTACAGCCCTCAAGCTCTAGACCTCTTTTTTCCTCAATAGCACGTACAGTTTCCTTCCAACCTCATTGGCCACCGGCATTCTGCATGAGAAGCAGGTGGGCCTTTGGGGATACCTGCTCCATTACTGGCAATTTGTAAATTTAAAACCATCTTTGAGACATTTTCATGAGTTCAATGCTCAGCTTTGGTGATCTTTCCTTGGGCTCTATGGAAAGAATTAGTTATGGAATAATGTGCCTGTATTGATCCTAAGTTATAGACACTTAACACTGAATCCACACATAATATTCCTGTGAGATTCTGAGAGGTCAGATAGTTGCCTGATGGAGCAGGAAATCTCCAGTAGAATAAAAAAGGCTCACCACCATTACCTTATTTTTGACTTTTATCTTAATGACTTGAGATCTTAGTTGCTTCAGCTGCATACAAACCTCCCCATCTGTCTTCCATCCAACACACCACCATAGGCAGTAGAAAAATCAGCAAAAGCCTACATGCAGATAATATTATTTTATTGCCATAAATGGGAAATCCTCTTAGAGTAGTGCCCTTACTTTCTAACTACTATTAGGGAGTAATAATTGATAACATCAATTATTCCAAAATGAAAGTCACTGATTTCAGTAAATATTTTTCATCTTTTAACTGGCCTTATCTAAAATGCATAAGCACAATGCCTGTATCCAGATCGTTCCAGGCCTCTTGGTTTAATTTAACATTTTTGTAAATGATTTTGTAAACTGCTAGAGCAAACATTTTGCCACCAGTTTATCTTGGATAGTTGACCTGGAAACACATTGTTTAAAGTTAGGGGTGCTTTACTGTCTGAAGTGTGTATTCATCAACATGCACTTAGAGATGTTCACAAGCCAAACTGGTATGGCCATGATCACCTGCCCACCCAAATATTGCCTCTGACCACAAAGTGCTTTTTGTGTAAAGCCTCATCCCACCTGTGGGCATTTCATGTGGCGAAGAATTGGTTTCCTTTCCAGTTGAGGTTCCAGTAATGTTTCTCCACAGTCATGACAGTCAATCTTGTTCAGTTGGCTATTAAAGCATCGGGCCCTGCATGCAGCTGGCCACACAGAATATGTAGAAGCCAGTCACTTGTCAGGGAGTATACTCTTGAACCCATTACAGCTCAGTAGTTAGAGTTATTAGAAGTTGACTTGAGTCATGCATAGAACTGTTCTTACCAAACTATATGTTGCCATTTTTGCAGTAATCCTGTACTGCGGAGCACACTAGGAATCTAAATGGTGGAGCATGTTGCATTTACTGTAAGAATATTGTTGAGAATGTTATCAAGATCCAGGAAAGAGATTTTGAGTCTCTGAAGAGAAAATTTTTGTGCCTTTCCTAAGCAACTGGTTTAATTCTAGCTCAAAGACACTCTAAGCCATATAATTGATCCTATTTCCTTCTTCATTCTGGCCATGAGGAAGCTCTGAGGCAGGTTTATAGCATGCTCTAGCAGTACCCAGCACTTACACTGCATGAATTCACTGTGGCTCCATCTTATTTTTCTACCCTTACATTACCTTGCCCCTATTTTCTCACTGACTAGTGTTTTGTTTTTTATCTTTGTGTGTATTTGTGTAAGCTGCTTCAAATACATCTTGTAAAGAGATTGAATATAAATAAATACACTTTTGCAATAGTGCTGTGTAAAGGATAGTTCTACAAAGCAGTAGGATAAAAATCTTATCAGAAAAGGGACTTCCATAGAATCTCTGTGGGTAGAAATTCTATTCTCACATAATTAAAAAGTCATAATAGGGATATGTTACAGCCCACCTCACCAGGAAACCAAGATAGAAATGTTAATTGAGATTGTGGAAACTGCAAAATTAGTCCAGGTAGTAATAATGGGAGACTTTAATTACTCAATCACATATTGGCAAAATGCCTCACTGGGACAAGGGTTGGAAGTGAGATTTTTAGATAAGAGAAATTACTGCTTCCCAGAGAAGGTAGAGAAGGAGACCATGTGGTCGGGAAATATTCCAGACTGGGCTCTGACAGTGAATGGAAACTGGTCCACAAGGTGACACAAAAACATTAACAGTGACCACCACACAATTTAATTCCACAGCCTTGTGTGCAAATTAAAATTCATTACATGTCTATTTAATATTAGAAAATGTCTCATGACAAAATGAAAGTAGAATTTTAAAATTCAATAACAAGAAACCAAGAAAATATTTTCAAAGCAACTTATCAGCAATCCAAGGAACATTCCAAGCAGTTATAATAGTCCACAGTGGCTAGTTGATAGAGTCAGAAATATACCTGCTGGGGCAGAGGACAGGGGATGTTTTCATAAAGCAGAACTAGAACCAAGGGAAGGAAACATGTAAACCCATAAACCATAGCAGGTGACAATAACTTCAAAATTAGATAAACCATAAAAACAAAAAATGTGATGCATCTTGTAGAAGTTTCAAAAAGTATTCAGAAAAGACAACTTGAAACTATCAAAGGAAGGAAGAAATTTCAAGAAATTATGAGATTTCTTTAAAATAAATGGCACTGAAGTTGAACCAAAGGAGGAAGAAATAGCAAATGGTTGGATAGTCTTTGCATCGATTTTCAAAGAGATCCTCTCTTATAAAATATCCCTTGAAATATAGGTAAAAATTAAGGCACCTACAAATATGATCATTGATCAGAATAATAAGCTAAACTATCCCCAAAATGTAGTTCATTTAGAGAATTTGGGGGTAAAATACTCAAAGAAGAAATAGAGCAATTTTTAGTTACAGTGTGTACCTGCCACTGTAGATGACCTCTGCCTTAGAAATATTGAGACCCATTTCTCTATCTGACAAGGCAGGGAAATTATAACTAACTAAAGGCTCATTGAATACTTTTTATTTTTGTTAAAGAAAACCTACTAGGAGGAAAGATACTATGGCTTATGAATAGGCAAACAAATTAATATTTTTGGTGTCAGATATATAAATACATTTTTAAAAGGTTAACCAAGAAAACATTTTTAATTGAATTAAGATTTGGGGCAAGGGACTACAAGGGAGATTCTTTTAGGAGTGTGTCAGGGATTGGTTTCGGGGATAGTGGTTTAATTTAACATTTTTGTAAATGATCTGAGAGAGGGAGCAAACAGCAAATCCTCTAATAATTCTGGTTATTAAAAGACATACCAATCAAGAAAAATTCTACAAGTTTTTTCAATATGTAAATAGAAAGAAAATGGTATATGAACAACACCTGTAGGCATACATAAGCCAAAGTTTCCTAATAAAGGGAGAGTTCCATTTTCAAAATTATTCCAAATAAAATAATTGTCTTCCTGACTTTCTACCCAAATTCTTTTCTTCTAACTTACCTGCCCACTGAGGCAATTCACAGGAGTGGAATCTGTCTTTAACAGGCATCCTCTCAGAAACACCTGGAGTTTCAGGGCTGCTAGGACTAGCGGGTAATCCCTGTTTGGGGTACAATTTGTTTCAACAGAAACAACATAATTCATAATTGTGCAGTGTTTTACCATCTACAAGACATATACGCATATCCAGTACTGCATTGCATCCAGGCACAATCTGTTATTCATTTCATTTGCAGATTATGAAACTGAGGGTAGAAACACAAAGGTAGGGCTGCCTGGCTCACCTCCACTAGTGGATGTGTTTGCAGTGCTAATCCACGTCCCTGCCAAGTACCCTCCTCTGAAATACTAGGCTAAAGAGACACCCATTGAAACTTGAAAAAAAAAGAGTTTGGAATAAATAAAAAAAGAGTGCGGATCACACAGTGAATAATACACTTAGAAGATTCATTGCCCAAGAAGTAGCATTGAAAGGAATGGGAACAAATACTAAAGGATTTGGTAAACTGTGAGAAGAAAGGATATACCAGGTTGACATCTGGGAAGCCCATCTTTCCATACATACTCCAAATCTCACATGAAGCTGCTCTTGCTAAGTGAGTCTAAAACTTAAGTTGGTTCTCTGGCCTTGAATGTCTCACTTCTTTCAGAAGCCCATTCCAGACCTTGCAGTCTAGACTGCTTGCTCTGTTGTGACCAACTCCCACAGTCTCCTGGATATGGCCTTTCCCTGCTCCCTTGTGGAAGCTTCCCTATCCTTTCTGACACTAGAGAATTCCCAACTCATCCCTCCAGATGCCATACAGCACTGCCCTGCGGAGACCTGGCCGGCTGCCGCCCTTGATCTATTTTGCATGCCTTCTTGGCTGCCGCTCAGATGTTCACCCTGTCACTGCCTATAGCCTTTGTGTTGCCCTGTTTTCCTGTGGGTAGAGGAGAAGCAGCCCACTGAAAGACCTCATTTCAAAAGACTGTAGGAAATGCAGGATTTGCAACCTTTTACTAACATGAAGTAGAAGCTGCAAATCAATCCAGAGTCTGTAATCCCCCTGATTGCATCTCTTTAGGAGAAGTTTTATAAGTGGAGTGATTTGTGGGTGGTCTCTTTGATGCAGATACCTGAGACAAATTGTAGAGCCCTGGTTTGAAGAAGCAAGTCTGTGAAGGACTCAGCACTCTTATCGTCATGCTGAGTATGTATGGCATACACTAAAACCTCTTTTCTGGGTCTGCCTTTTTCTCCCACCTGTGAAGAAACTACTAAATATCTTGGTTATAAGATGGCTTTGTTCTGCTTCCTATGCAAGAAACAAGATTATTTAAAAAGGAGGATTTAAGAGGTAGTAAAGGAAGTAAATGAGCACTTCCCAAATTATGGGAAGGAAGTTGAGGGAGTTTTGACATTAAGCATATGTGAGATCCTGAAATAACAACACGGAGTTATTAACTTTATTAAATTTAACATCTGCAAAGAGAGCTGAAGTAAAGGTTTCTCGTGGGAACTGAAAAAAAATGTAATTTTTTAAATGATGATAAATGATAGATATAGCTTAGTCAGATGTGTAGCTAGTGCTTAAGTAAGAGGGACCTAATTTTAAAAGTGTTCAGAAGGAAAGTAAACAGTGATCTGAGTCAATCCCTCCCCAAGGCAACATGGTAAAGTGTGTAAGAACATGGACTCTGGAGCCAGACGGCCTGGGTTCAAGTCCCAGTCTGACACTTACCGGTTATGTGACCTTGGGCAAGACAGTGACATCTCTTATGTTGGTTTTCTCATCCATCCGAAGGGGATAACAGTCCCAACCTCACAGCATTGAATGAGTAATATTAAAAAGCATCCAGAATAAATAAACAAATGTAGAATCTTGCTGCCTCACAAGGCAGATCCCCGCCTCTGTCTTACCTTCAGCTGAAATTAGCCTTCTTATAAAATTCCAAGCACTGGCCTACTTTGGCAGAATAAAATACTCTCCTTTCCACATGGTAACCCTTTAAATATTAAAAGACACATACAGAATTTTCTTCTTAAAATACTTCTTCACACTGAATGGACTTGTTTCTTTGAATTTGCCGTATGTGACAAACAGTGTGTTTGCTAACCCAGAAGCCGATTCCAATCTGTTTAATTCTTTCATCCTTGCCACCTCCCACTCTCATGCTAGAAGGACAAATATTCACGTTCCCAGTTTCCCTCGTATCCAGGAACAGACAAGTGGCCAAGTTCTGACCAAGGAGACATGAGGAAAGTTTACTTGGGGACTTTTGATTTTTTGATAAAAGAGACAGACCCAGCAACACTGTCCACTTCGCCCCTTCGTACTGCCTGTAACACAGGTATGATGCCCGGAGCTGCAGTGGTCATCTCACAACCATGGTGCACCAGGCATGAAGCTGCTAAGGACCGAGGAGCAGACGTACATGGATAGCCTGGGCCTTCAGGGCAGGCTTGAGCTGCCAAATATGTGCCAGTGATTGCCCATCTCTAGACCTCTTATTATATGAGAAAAATAACCTCCTTTTTGTTAAAGCTAATGTCAGTCCAGAAACATTCTAATTAATGTATCATTTAATCTAGTTTGCCAAGTTTCTCGTTCTCCTGCTTATACTCCCTTGAATGTAGGTTACTTTGTTATCATCATTTTTAAAGCACAGGTCTCAACTTCTATTCATCTACCATTTCTGATAATTTCTGTTATTCAGAAATAATTCTAATATCCCATGTTGGGCTTAAAATGTTCTAGAACATAAAATATATCCATAACTAGAAATGCTTAAAAAATTTCTGTTAGGAAAATAACATGACCTTACAGAGTATATAAAAACATGCCAATGATAAATTAATGATCTAAATTTTTCTAAAAATTTAGAAAAGTACAAAAAGAAAATATAGAAGGATTTTAGACTTTTATGCATTTTAAGAAAATTGCAGAAGACTAAAGGGAAAATGGATATATCTGACCACATAAAAATTAAAAGTTTCTATATATAAAAGGCAAAATACAATTAGCAAAGAACAATATATGAAATGCATGTAGCAGACCAAGGATGACTGTTAACACATTTAAAATTTCCTACACATCAATAAGAAAATAAATAATTGACCTGTAAAATATGAATATCCAACTCATACAAAAGAAATGTAAATATTCCATAAAAACATGGCTATAGAGTTCAACAAGCACTTAAAGACAGAATGAAATAACATTAGATACTATTAGAATGTCTAGAATCAAGAAGACTGATCATACCAAGTGACAGCAATGATGTGGAGCCACTGCCGTTCTCATACGCCGCTGCTGGAAAAGTAAAATGGTGCAACTAGTTTGCAAAACAGTTTGGCAGTTTCTTAACAAACTGTGTGGTACCTACCATATGACCTACCATTTTACTCCTAGATATTTGCCCAAGAGAAGTGAAAAGCACACATTCACACAAAGACTTGCACATAAACATTTATAGCAACTTTATTTGCAATGCCCCAAACTGGAAACTATCCAAATGTCCTTCAATGGATGAATGGACAAGTTGTGGTACCATCTGTGCAATGGAATACTACTCAGCATAAACAAAATAGTCTAAGTGAAAAGGCCAATCCCCCACCCCCATAAAAAAAGTACACAGTGTATTATTTATTCTACTTATGTAAAATTCTAGAAAATGCAAACTAATCTACAGTAATAGAAAGCTGAGCAGTTGTCGTGTGGAGATGGAGCCAGAGAAAGGGAAGTAAGTAGGTCAGGGATTACAAAGGGGTACAAAGAAACTTCAGGGAGTGATGGATATGCTCATTCCACCTTCACTGTGGTGATAGTTTCTACATGTCTGTACTCATCAAATCATATATTTTAAGTAAGTGCTGTTTATTTTATGTCAATTGTGTCTCAATAATGCTGAAAAAAGTAGAAAGAGAAAGAGAGAGATGATACCTAACTATAAAGCATGATCCTGATTTGTATCCTGGATCAGAAAATAAGATTGGTATAAAAGGCAGTATTAGGACAATTGGTGAAAATGTAAATTAGATCACAACAGTATGATTTAGATGATATTATTGTATCAATGTCAAATTTTCTTAATTTGGAAATTGTGCTATAGCTATATAAGAGAATATACATGTCCTTAGGAAATACACATTGAAGAATTTAGGGAGGAAAAGGTATGATGATTGCAACTGGTTCTCAAGTGCTTCAGAAAAAATAATAGCATAATAATAATGTGTGTAGAATAGGTATGGAGAGAGAGAGAATGTGGCAAAGTGTTCAGGTCTGATGGTTCTAAGGGAGCTCTTTGTACTATTCTTATACTTTTCCGAATGTTTGAAATTACTTCAAAATAAAAAGCTGAAAATGACTGTTTTTTAACTTTTGGTATTAAGAAGACTTTTATACACATGAGGAAAATTACAGAAGCCCAAAGGAAAAACAGATAGCTCTGATCACATAAAAACTAAAAGTTTTTTATATGTAGAAAGGTAAAACTCAAGTTGACACAAATCTCTATGAAAACAGATATTACAACATTGTTTTTTTTTTGTTTTTCTTTTTAATTGATAATTTTTTTTTTATTTCAGCATATTATACAGGTACAGATGTTTAGGTTACGTATGTTGCCCTTGCCTCCCCTTCCCCACCTAAGTCCGAGTACAACATTTGTTTTTATGAGCACAAGTTCATCATGACCTAAGTGGGCATCTTTAGGAAAACTTAAATAAATTGTAACACCCATACTAAATAACATGCAGCCTTTGAAAAGAATGAGGTATACCTCATTCTTTATTGACCTGAAAAGTTCTTCAAAATGTATTGCAAAGTGAAAAAAACAAGCTGTGTAACAACATGCCAAGTACCATCCACATGTGTGAAAAAACGAAGAGTATTCTATGTGAATGTGTACAAATACCTAATAAGTGGTTTGAAACGATGTACATAGATATCTAAACTGTGGTTACTTTCAAGAAATGATGTTAGATTGAGGGGTGGAAGTGAGGAATTTGGCGAAGTAAAATTTTACATTTGACTGTACTTTGGATTATTTTTCAATTAGTGTGGCTGTGTCTGCACACACTTAGAAAGCTAGATTTTCCTTCCCCCTGTCATAAGTGAACATGCACTAGAATCCCTAAGTGATGACCCTCGCCCCACAATTTGTGCTAAGGCTCGTTCTGAACATTATTCCCTGTGATGATTTTTGATAGGGCTCTGCTCCTGTTTCTAATTCATCCTTATTTGGGGCCCTTTTATTATTATTATACATATCTCCCAGGATATGAGTCCATGAAGGCTCCCGGAGAAGCCTTAGGAATGCCTTTCACAGCTTGTGCCTCTTTTCCCCCCTGCAGCCGTGTAGAATGCTAGGAACAGCTTCAGCTTAGACCCTGCAGGCTCCATCTCGAACCATGAGACTACACCCTAACCGAGAGAAATAAATGTCACTGTCAAATTCAAATGAAAATGTAACTTTTTTTTAGCAGAAAGTACATGGAAGCAACTATACACATTTTATAGTCAAAGTCTGCCTTTTTCATGCTTGTTTTTTAAAAAAAAAATCTCACAAGGGTGCACAAAAAATGTTTCTTTTATTCATCATCTCTTCATGTTTCCTCATTAAAATAAAGAGAAATTCACATCATAACAGTGCTGATTAATTACAGATATGAAGCATTCAAATGTGTCCCCGTTTCTTCATCAGGGAGCCCTTGGAATGAGGTGGCAGGCATTGGGGACAGTGGAGAGTGTTGTGAACTGTAGTAGTGCCTTTCCCTTCTTGTAAGCAGACAGGAAAGCTGGCTACTAATTTCACTTCAAAATCTGCTGGTTTCCAAATTTCGCAATGAGCTAGTACAGACGAATACTATTTTCCTGAAGGGCTCCCTTGCCTATTTCACTCCCTATGTGTTGGAGAACGCATAATAGTATTAGTGTCCACCTTGCTTAACTGTGTATCAAATTACCGTAATCCCTATACGTAACTCAACAGTATTTGGAATATCTACAACATTCACTTGCTACCAGTGTGAGGAGCAGGAGAAAGAAAGAAGATAAATAAAGGAAATTAAAACGACTTATTCTTTTTGATTCCCCAAAGTTAGAGAAAGACTGGTTGTAAGAACCAGGGAAATACATGCAATCAAGTGCTTGAAGGATACACAATTCTCCCTCCTCTCTTCCCACTCCCCGCCTCTTTCTCCCTTTTCCTCTCCCTCCCTCATTCCTCCCTGCCTTTCCCTACCTCAGAAAGTAATCTCATCCTTTCGTCACATATTATTGAAATCCCAGTTCTTTTAAAAACTCTCATTTTTGCCCAGACTGAGAGCATGTCATTTGGAAGTGATGTGCAAGGCAAGAGATAACCAGGTAGAACTCAGCGATTCGCCACAGAAAATGGTTCCATGTTTGGCCGTAATGCTATCAGAGTCTGTCCCTCAATAGCTCTTTACTGCTCTGAGCTCAGAATCTGCTGATTCAAGACTTTGCCTGCATGGGGAGGTGTGAGGGTGGAGAGAAAGGGAAGCCTAGCAGTGCAGGAAGAGTTAGGAAGAAATATTAGTAGTCCTTCCAGAACACATAAGAAGTCAGAGGATTTTTTTTAATAGAAAGAGTGCCCCCTCCCCTTGGCTCTTCCTCTGTCTACCTCTCCTTCTGTGTCTTCATTTCATGCTACGGTTATGTTGATTGGGAGGGAAGAATCTTCTCAGCTAGCTGCTTAGTACCAAGCAGATGCACTTCAGTTCAAAATGGTTGGCGGTTAGGGGTTAGCCAAATACAGGCAGCAGACTTGATAACGGTAAGTACGGATGTTTGGGTGGTGCGGTAATGGGAATTCAAAAAATGAAAAACTTCAAATAATCCCAAAGCACATTGGAGTACACACACATTTCCCTTTGTATAAGTTCCGGAGAGAATCAACACACACCGCAAATAGGCTGACAAAACAGAAACATCTAGGAATAAGTTAGACAGGATTCCATTTCTTTAATAATTCTTTCAGTTCTAGTAATTTCATACAAATTCGAAGGGGGGGTCCAAACTTTCATTGTCTTTGAACCAAAAGGATGTTAAATGGTTATATTTGCATTTATCAGTGATCCTCTTGTTTTAATGGTGGCTCCTAAACTTTCCTTTTATTTGAATCAAAAAGTATATAAAATTTATAGACCAAAGTTGCCATTTTTCAAAAATTTTTTGTTCTAGTATTGGCTTTCTAACCTCCCTTGTGTTTAAATCATGGACTTTTAGAGTCATGGACGCACTCAAGTCCTCGTTTATCAATAATGATCTTGCGAGTACAGAGCAAGCTCTATCAGAGTGAGGTAATAAATTCACAAATTATATTTATGTTTCCACATATTTTAAAGTGTCTCATTTCACATCAGGAAGCCAGACTCCTCAGATGCTATTCTGCGATGATGTCTCCAATCAAAAGAAGGCATTAATTACGGAAATATCATGATAAAGAGCTTTGTGGATCAAAGTGAACAAAGAGGCATAAACCATTAATGTTTACATTTTTATTCATTTCTTTGGACATTAGCTGATCTTAGCTATTTAGTTATGCAAATAATTTATCTAATATGTTGAGAAGGGAGAAAGGGAAGGAGACAGAATCCAGTCTTCATTGTTTCCACATCTAATAAATCAGCCTGATCTTAATGCTGAGCAGTTTTTCCATCTGGCTCTTATCTTCCCTTCCTATCCACCCATTCCAACACTCAGTAGCCTCCCGTACTCTTTCTTTTTCCTTACAGCCTCAAACTGGATGCCAAGGGCCACCTACAATCAAGCTCCCTTGACACATGCATATACATGCTATGGCTAATGATAAATTATATATGCATAAAAACCAAAATCATGTCTGTGAATGAGAAAAATCTGTAAGCAACTTTATCCATTATCTTTACACTTAAATTCCTGAAAATGCTCATGTATTTTGAAGTGTGATCTTCATCATTGATTACGGATAGATAGTAATAATTATTAGAAGCAAGGTGCCTGGATTTCTATTTACATGTGAATGACACAGAATTTGTATTTCTTACATGGGTTGCTGTTCGAGGTATCCAGAATCTGATAAAATATGGCGATCTTACTTAAGCTAATAAATTAAAAGGTAAAACAAAAACAAGAGCCTAATTTATGAGTAACACTGGTATAATACCTTATCTATCTATAATTATTAAGCAAGTTTTGAAATTATTGAATTCTAATAATTTCAATATCGAATCATTCCTTTTACTTCAACTGTTTTAATGAAATAAAAAGGACTGTAATATCTTACACACCTCCTTGTTGAAAATAGAGAAAAATGAACATAAAAACTTCTAAAAGATTCAAAATTGCTATTGGTACCATTAATTATTGCATTTTTTATTTTTGAAAAAGAAAAAAGGAAAGAAAATATGGGTGCACTAAAAATTTCTAATGGACTAAGTCCAGAACAAAGACAATAGTTTGGACATAAACTCATAGAGCAAGGCAGATGAGCCACATTTTGTGGACACATTGGGGGCAGGAACTAGACATATTCAGCCAGGTTTAGTTGTGTTGAAGAGAGCAGTGGAAAACGGAACAGAGAATATTAGGACAGTGGTCACAGTTCAAGCAGAGGTGTCTCAGGACAGTGGACAACTCCTTCTCTACCCCATTCACAACAACGATTGCTTGGACCTGTGCTAAGGCCACTTTTTTCTTAAGTGCCTTAGGAATACAATAATAGGCTCCATACTTTAGGAACTCCTAAATGCCTTGGACCCTCTGCTGAGATCTTCAACAGTGTCCATATCTAGGACATATCAAAAGATTTTCACTGCTACTATCATCATCATTATTACCATCATCGTAGCTAACATTTATATCAAATTTATACCAGACATAGTATCTCATTCACTCTCCATAACGTCAATTGGAGGTCAATATATTATTATTTTTCAATGAGGAAACTGAGGTTTAGAGGGGTTTTGTAATGTCCTCAAGGTCATACAGCTGGAACATCATGAAGGTGGGAAAGCCCGTGCTCATTATCATTACACTATACTGCCCCTGGTGCTATGCTCTATAGGCAGAAAATTTTGGCCCTGTGGTGTTTGATATTCCTTGAGGTAGACCTCTGACACCAGTATGCATGTTCACTTCCAAGTTTACTTCCATGAACCTTCAAATTCCTCACCTTCACATTTACCTCCTGTTCACATCAGCTCCCTTGCATATCTGGCCACCTGTGCATCCCACCAAGATGAGTGTGCCCTGGTTGCAACATCTTTTTCCACGGCTCCACCCTCTATTATTGTCAGTACTGTCTTTGGCCACAGACTTCTCAGCTTTCCTACTTCCCCATTCCCACGAAACCCCTTTCTCCCCTTCTCCCTCCCATGCCCCTCGCTGACCTCCATTCATTAGACTCACCATCAGGTCATCTGGCGTTACCAACTTTATGAGCCCCTTCTAGCAACACTTGCTCTTGACTCTTGGCTCAGCTACTTAACATGGCCTTCAGGCACCACAGATTCCCAGATTTCCTCCCTCACAAACTGCTGTTCAATCCTCCTGCTCCACACGCTGCTGCTGAATACAAAGTCCACTCAGACTTGCATAAGAGTAAGGTGAAGTCTAACAACACCAGCCACTCTTTCTTAATATGTTTATTAATTTCTTGATGCTTGGCAAAACGTATTCATTTCTTCATTTTCCCCTACTCCCCAAAATTAATATTCCAAGCCCCTTTTGTTTTCCTGAGATTACATTTCAGGACTCTACTACAGGAGGCTATGGGACCTCAAATCCTGTACGGAAGATATCTAGGTTGCACTAATTCACCCATTGTTTTCGTACTTCAACATTCATTCGCTTTTCTTTCCTTTATCTCTAAGAGAAAGAGATCATCTCTTCACTATCATTTGAGCTCTCAAATCTGTGCTCTATAGCCCGACACTCCCTCCCCTTCGAGAACCTTGTTCCTCATTCATTATTTCCAGCCTCTCTTTGCAGGCCCCTCTCCTTGAAAGACATGCAGTCTTGGAGAACACCGCTCTATTTGTCTCTGCTCACCCCTCTAACGACCTCCCTCATCCTCTCTTTCCATTTGCTGCCACTGTTTTTGAATGATTTTCTACAATTTGACTTTTATTTTTACCAATCTCCAGAAATGGATTATTTCTCTCCTAAGACTTCCTAAGAGTCCCTTCTCAAATTCAGTGGCCTTTTCTCTGTCATCATTTCCCTTGATCTTTCTGAAATAATGTATTTTGTTCTCCACATCATTTTTCTTACAACTCCCTTCCCTAGTTTTCCATTATGCTGCATTATTTTGTTTGTGTTCCTTCTATTTCTCTAGACAGTCCTCTGTCTACCAGTCCTTCTTCATCTCCCCACTCACCTACTCTCTCTATACAGAGGTGTTTAACCACCACAGTCTTTGTCTTCGTTAATTAACTCTTATTGTTCCAGTTGCGCTGATAAAAGAAATCCTCCTCCCTTGACAGTGCACCAGACACCAACCAGTTCCATTTCTTCCACTAGCTATAGGACATCTCCTTAAATGTTCTCTATTAGCTCAAACTGATACCACAAGGTGTTGTTTCTCACCATAGTACACACACACACATAATAAAGTCACTATTCCTCATCACTATTTACTGTTGTCATCAAGTATTGCTAATTCCACCTCTGAGAAATGTCTTTCACACAGCCCCTCCAGTATTTTCCTAGGTTAGCTCAAGCCATCAGCATGTTGTGATTTTGTAACATCTTTTTTTTTTTTTTTTTTTTTTGTGAGACAGGGTCTTGCTCTGTCACCCAGGCTGGAGTGCAGTGGCCTCACCATAGCTCACTGCAACCTTGAACTACTGGGCTAAAGTGATCCTCCTGCCTCAGCCTCCCGAGTAGCTGGGACTACAAGCGTGTGCCATCATGCCCAACTAAGTTTTATAGTTTTGGTAGAGACAGCATCTGGCTATTGCCCAGGCTGGTCACAAACTCCTGGCCTCAAGGGATCCTCCTGCCTCAGCCCCCCAAAGTGCATTACAGGCGTGAACCACCGCACCCGGCCTTAGCATCTTCTTAACTATATTCCTTCACCTCTGTCTTCTCTGATTTATCCTATATTTCTGCCTAGCTCAATCTTCCCTTTATAGAATAGTTTGTTTTATTAACAAATACTTCCTTTTATTTTAGAAATTTATAAAATAAAGATATAAAAAAGAAAACTATAAATACCACTTGTAAGGCTATCATTAGATATAACCACTATTAGCATTTCAATGTATTATTCTGCCAAGGTTTTTAGTATATATCATTTCAATAGTTTACAACATGGCATCATATGTTGTATTTAAAACTTAAACATGTATCATGAATATGGTCAATATCACCAAGAACCCTTCTTCATCATCATACAGTTTTAATGGCAGCAAACCATTTCCTGGTGTGGATGGGATATAGTTTACCTAACCATTGCTGATTTAATTTGTTTTCAGTGTTTATATTTTATAAACAATACTGTGAAAAGCATTCTTGAAGCTAACTCTTTGTACCCATATACACTTTTATTTAGGTACAACTGCTGAGTCAAGGTGGGTATTTTTAAGGCTTTTGACAAATGCAAATTGCCCTCCAGAAAGGTTACAACAATTTGGAATCCCACTAGTGCTGTATGAAAAATTTCTTTCTTGGGGCTCATGCACACTGGATGCCATTTTTAAAAGTCTATGCCAACCTGGTAAGTGAAATGGCAAATTGAAGTTAAATCTCTTTTAATATGTTTGTTAGCCATTTGCAGTCAAACCTACTAGGAAAAAAAAAAGAACCCAATTGTGTGCTTATTACATTTCACATGGGAAGGAGGAAAAGGAGGGTAGAAAGGTAGGAAGCTAAGACAGCTGTAGTCCCCATATAGCAGAGCGTCTCAGGACCCTCTAATCCCCCTTCTCTCTTAACACATAGAATATTTAAATCTCATCATTAGAGATCTTCCCCTTTCTCCCCTTGCCAACCCAAGTAAATAAAGCATCTAATGTTTTGAAGTGGAATGTGGAGAGGCAGCACATGTGTATGTTTCTTCGTTCTTTCTATTAGCTTTAAAGCACCCTTTAAAACATGCCATTTCAATGAGAGTTACACAGCTGTCAGCTCACTGTCTCCTCCAGCTTCTGCACACCAAGAGTGAGATCTCCAGCCACATGCTCATTATAGAACTCCACTCCAACTAAACAAGTTGGATACACTATGAAGCTCACTGAGCAGGGTTTGACTGGTATGGAAATGTATTTGCCTTTGATCCTGGCAAACGTGTTTGTTGGAAATTTGAGATCTGTCAGAAAGTGAGGCAGTTTTAAATGTAGGTGAAGTGAGGTGGAAAGATGTGGTTTGGGGAAGACAGAGAATTATCAGTGTGGAGCCATGAGAGACACGTGGACACACTGGAAAGAAAGAATAGTCATCACTGTCACCCAAAGCATTTCTAGCACACTGCTCTAGATGTACTCAACTTTGGATGGGGTTTCTTTTTATAATTCAAGGCTTAAATTCTAATTCTACCTTCTTCCTCACAGTTAGAATAGGGGGATGTTCTTAATCTTCTCTCACAAGGGTTGCCAAGCATGATCTGGGATTTGAAATATGACACAGCACATTGACAAAGCTGTGGAAGAGGGGTTGATAATTTTTGGTTTTTTGAAATCTGGCATACTGACTTTTTCTTTCATTTGCAATTTTATTTAAAACTAAGGAAAAATGAGATTACATAAATTCCCTAAAATGCTTAGGTATGCTTCCATTCAATTCCAGAATCTCAAGCTTAGAAGGAAAGTCATGGGGTCCTGTCTCCTCATTCCATGGTTAAGGAAAGAGAAATCTTCAGATGTTAGGATGCACTCAGGTTCCCTCTGCAACCTCGTGGAAGAGTAAGATCTGGAATCCTGGCTTCTGAGTCTGTGTCCAGTGCTCTTTAGGACACAATCAATTTCCTAGTATAACATTCCAGGAAAGCTTCCTTCCTTTATGAGTCTGAAGCTGGAAAGTGAAGTAGAAATAAACTCCATCGGGTCAGAGGCAGATTCTTTTGTAAGGGGCTTCAGCTTTTTGCATTCTCCCCGCCACCACATTCTCCCTGGGCTCATCATTCCCTTCATCATTCCCTTCAGAGGACTTGACCTGAATCTGCTTGGCTTATAAATTCAAAATCTGGAGCTGGAGTGGCTTTTCCCCTTAAAGACTACTATTTGATTATCTTCATAACTTTACTTGTTAGCATTTTTAGGTCATATGTGATTAATCTTTAATGATAATTTGATAGTTTACTGACACATTTCTAAAGAATCTGTAATTAATTTTGATGCACAGATCATTTTTTTCTAATTTCACACTTGCATTTATCTCATTAAATATGTTGGATTAAAGATATTAATGTTCCATTTGAGCAAAACATGTATTTGAAGTTTCACATTGCTGGAATGAAGTAGGGAACTTTGACAACACACAATTACGTTTTTTCAAAATTTCTGAACGTAAAATTTATATAAACCCTCATCCTCCAAGTATATTTATTACATTCAATGCAGAAAAAGAAAATCAGAAACTCGGAGCCTAACAAAAATTCAATTCTGTCCTGAGACTAAGAACTAAGTCTTGCAGCACTCAGCCCAGTTCTCTCTCCTCCCTGCCACACACTTCTGCATCTTTATTCTGATCATACAGCTGCTGCACTAAAGGTCATTGCACAGTGAAACACACTTCATTGAGGGTGTGGGTTGCCAGGGACCTGGGGCAGGCACCAAGAAGAGCAAGAGATATTTAAAACAGTGACTTTGGAAAGAAGAAGCAATAAATATCAATAAATAGCAAGAACTAAGGGTTCAAGAGTAAGATACCAGGGAGGAGGGGACGGGTATGTGCATACACAAAGAGTGCAATGCGCACCATCCAAAGGATGGACACACTTGAAACTTGGACTTGGGGTGGGGGGGTCAGGAAAAGGGCAACATACATAACCTAAACATCTGTACCCCCATAATATGCTGAAAAAATATATATATATATATATACACAATTGTTACCTGTCAATTAAAAATCAAATGTAAGAAAAAAAAAAAAGAGTAAGATACCAGACAGAGAGGGCTAATGTCATCATTAAAATGTCAGCCTAAGCTTCTAGGGATGGTCAAACTCAATTCGCCTTCTTACTTGCAGGAGAACACCTCTTGTTCCTGGTGCACAATGAGCCCTCCTGGTGCCCGCCATGCCCGCCTTTTGCAGCAGTTTCTTCTGTACGTATTTTTGGAGTGTGGTTTTGTTTTCAATATGATCTTGTGGCGTCTGCATTTTCCAAGAAATCTTTCACAATTTCTAGAGTACCAAAGAATCTTCTTACTTTTTCCAGTATGGTTATTTGAAGACACTCTACTAACATGTTATTTCAATACAGAGATGTGTTATCAAGTAAGAATCACCAAATATCTGGTGAAACCCCACACTGTGACAGCCAGTAACCTAAACAAATGGAGAAAATGTTACCCAAGAAAGCATAATTAATAGAATTAGTATAATAGTAGATTAACTACAATTAATTGTCTCCAAAATACGTAAAAAAATATAGCGTGTGAGTGTATATAGGTATGCACATATGTGTGTAATAATCAAGTAGAAATTATAGATATTAAAAATCAGATTGTTGAAGTAAGAAATTCAACAGATGTTCTACAAAGCAAAATGAAATTGGCAGAGGAATAATTAACAAGGTGAACATTTAAGTGGAGGAATCTTACCAGGATGCAGCAGAAATGAACAAATACATAGGAATATGAAACTAAATGATGAGGCAAGACCAAAAGTTTCATCATCTTAATAAAAGAAATTCAAGAAAAGAAAAGAAAATGTAAGGGAGTAAATTCGTGAACATGTAGATGAAATTTCCAAAAACTGAAAAAGAAAGAAAAAGCCCTCTCGATTGAAAGGGCTTAGCAAGTATCAAGTAGAATCACACACATAAACACATGCACATACATACCTATTCACATCATAGTGAAATTTCAGAAGACCAAGGAAAAATAGAAGATTCTAAAATCTTTTATGGAAAATAAAACAGATTATATACAAAGGAACAAGAATAAAAGAGGAAGCAGCGCATACTAGTAATCTAGACCATAATCCAGCTGGATTGCATGGATTAGAATCCTGATTATAACACTTGCAAACTATATGAATTCAAATAAACTATTTATCCTTTTGGTTCTTTAATTTTCTCATTTGTAAAATTGAATAATATTAATAATACTTCACTCATAGATAATAACAGTATCTCATAACCTCATGGTTAAAGGAATGAATTAGTTACTATTTGAAAGCATATAGAATAGGGTCTGGCACACAGTATATTCTATATAAATGCTTTTTAAATAAAATTGAAATCAGATTTTTCATCAGTCATACTGGATGAAGGCAGACAATAAATTAATATCTTCAAAATTCTGAAGGAAAATATTTCTGAATATAGAATGCTACACCCAGCTAAACTGTCATTCAAATGTGAGGGCAAAATAAGCAAATCTTCAATTTAGGTCAATTCTTGACATTTAGAAAGTTAAGGACTCCCGAAGTTTAACATCCACAGATTCTTTCTGATTACAAGTACTCCAGCAGGAAGAATATACTCTAATAACATAGAGGTTGGAACAGATCTCATATTTCAACATATTCATCATACAGATAAGAAAGCCAATAGCCAATGAGGTCAAATAATTCTCTAAAAAATCATGTAGCTATTAAATGTAGAAGTCAGAGTTGAATCCAGATGTCTTGACTATGGCCCAGTAATTTTTTCTCACTTTTCCATAACAGGTATTCACAAATAATTAGGTCTGGTCTGTTTAGATTTCTTCTATGACAGTGAGATCCTAATGCTGTAGAACTGTAAGTATATGAAGATAACAAACCCCACAAGTTTGGAATTTTAAAACAAGTTTGTACTCAGTTATAAAGTGGACGTTTAATCAAGAAAACATTCATTGTCAGCCTTAATGATATCACAATTTTAATTTTCCTATATACTAGAGAGTATACAAATACAGTATTTGTACTAAGCAGATAAGGTATTCATTGAGTAGTATAGTTTAAATGATCCAAGTTGCTCCTCAAACCTCTGATAATTAGCCTTAGAGAAGCTTGGCTAGTATTATTGTCATCATTGTTGCTTTGTTTGTTTTTTTTTACTATTTATTACAAGACTTATTTACTACTTGAGTTATTAATACTATAGGCAGTTTACTTAAAATCTCCGGCCCCCATTTGCTTATCTACAATTTGGGGATAACGATACTTGCTTTGTAGGACTCCTTGTGGATTTAATGATTTAATGTAATACAGTAAAGTAAAGAGAGGAGTGCTTGCCCCAGGATGGGTGTCAACCAAATATCTTTTCCCTCTTTCTTCTCTGCCCTCCTGCACAAAACAACTCATGTACAAAGAAACTCCAAGAAAGGACTTTTTCTTCTCCCTTTCCCCATTCTTTCTTGCCTCAAATCTCTATACTTTTTGCTGCGGGGATGTGGGATTTTGCTTATAGGCATTACTGAATATATTTATTTAGAGGTACTTAAGGTCCTAATACTTTCTCTTCACTGAGAATTTTCAAAATATCTAGATGGCCTTTGAAGATAGAAAGAAGCAACTATGAAACATGAACAGAGGATCACATGCACAGAAATAAAAAGTAAATTAGGACTGTGAAGTCTGTTTTAATGTTAGGGTTTTGAGTTCCAGATAAATGTGAAAGTGGTTAGGAGTTACAATATGTTCTGCTGGTCTCACATTACAAACTGTTTCAAGATTATTCAGAATAAGGAATTTTCTCCCCTAATACAGATAATGAGACTACTATTAGAAATTCATACGGGACACTCTAGATTGCAGCCTCCAGACAGGACAGTCATTGGGAAGTACCTACCTGAGAAAGATCTCCCATGTGGCACAAATGCACTTTCTATTAATAAACATTCTTTGCTTTAGAACCAAAGTGAAATCCTGGTTGGAATTATTTTGTAAAAGAGAATGGCTACTGGGTATTTCCTTTATGCGTGCATGGGTGTGACCTATTTTAAAGAAAATCTTTCCCTTAAAAATTCCATCTACAGATTAGATATATTAAGGATTTATACGTTAAGGATGTACAAGATTTTATTCCTCTTAAAGCAAGCTCCATTGGGCATGTAAAAATGCTAAGTCATCCACAAAAATCACTTTGCTTGCCCTATTCACTTTATTTACAAGAATTATCCTAAAAAGAATCCATTATACATTGTAGGATATTTGCAAACTTGGGATTATAAAGTTCTCTGAATTAGGGGGTTTAAAAAATGAGTGAGAGAAGGAGAGAAAGGTTTTGTCTAACACTGGATCCAGATTCTCACTATGCTTAGCAATGTGTCAGCACAGAGCTTACCCTTGTTCTTTCCTTTCTACCCTGAACCATCTGTTCCTCTACCACACCCATGAAAATGCAAGAGGCATGAGGAAAAGAGGTTAACCATGGCTGCTTAGACACCTTGGTGTCCATTTTGAGGATACATTTTCTTACCTTTGAAAGTGAGATTAAAATGTCTTCACTTCTCTCTCTACTTGAAAATTACCTCCAAATACCAAGGAGAAAAAAATAAGCAAGCGAATAAACTTCGTTTCCATTGACACTTGAAGTAGAAGAGAGCGGAGAGAGAGCAAGCAAGCCAATTCAATCAAAGAATGCCAGAAAGCCTCAATAAGTATCAAGTACTTCAGAAGACAGAGTGGAGGGGACCTAAAAACAGAGGAATTGTTTAGTCTATATAAGGAATAGTTAGACCCTCCAAACTCATATCACTTCATAGTGTAGTCAAGTGATCAACTTCCCCACCCTTGGGGTACTGCAAGTATATTCTCTGGAAAAATAGAACAAGAAAACTCCAGACTTGCTTCAACTAGCATGGAGGAGATGGGGTGAGATGTCAAACTAAAAACAGGAAGGGAAGATTAAGTGAAAATCATTGAATAAGGAAACTCCTCCCCAGTGTTCTTTCCCACCCTGTTCCAGAATGCTATCAGCTCAGCTCATACATGCAGGTAAAAGACTGAAGGACTCATCTCTGGAGAAAGTAAACTACCCCGGAGGCAAGGCCTCCCCACATACGTGAAACTTTCAATGAGTTTTTTAGAACCTCACTCTTAAATATAAATGAATAACAATATTTTAACGTGAAAGCAGGAACAAAAACCCAAGAAACAAAAAAGAATTTGTAGGAAACAGAGATAATACTAGGAATTGAAGAAAACTCCTAAAGAGTTTCAGGATATAACTAATACCCTTAAAGAGAAAATATTATATACATGAAATAGGGAAAAAATATTTTAGAAAAGAATAATCACAGAAGGAAAGAGATCTTAGAAATTACAGACATGAATAGCCAAGATTAGAAAATCAATAAAAAGATCAAAAGCAGAACAAAAAAAGAAGAAAGAGTGAAAATGGATGTGAAAAGACTAGAAAATCACTTCTGGAGTTTAGCATACAACTAAGAAGAATTACAGAATAAAAGAACAGATAAGATGGTGAAGAGAAAATTATTTTTTTAAATATAAAAAGTATCCAAAAACCAAAAGACACGAGTTTTTAAATTGAAAGAGACTGCTCGCTACCTGCCCAATGAACAAAATCAGACCTGTGCCACGGCACATTATCATAAAATTTAAGGACATAAAGGAAAGATCCAAAGAATTTCTAAACAGAAAAGGCAGATTACCTGAAAAAAATCAAGCAAAAGGAACCACGGACTTTCTCCATATCAGCTGAATGAATGTCATTTTCAACAAAAATTCTATACCTAGCCAAAGTGTCGATCAAGAGTAAAGATAGAATAAATGTATTTGCATACATGCAAAGTAGTCAAAATTTTATCTTTCATGGACTCTTTTTCTGATAGATGTGTCCTGCCAAAATGAAAGAAAGATAAAGGAAGATACGGATTCAAGAAACATGGGATTTAATATAACAGCATAAATATACACGATAATAGCATAGAAAGTGTCAGACATACAACAGGACTAGAGAGAAACCAGTCAAAAGATAGCTGGAAAACAAAAAGTTTCAGGTGGAATGTCTCAGAGCAAAGAGATGAACTGAGAATTTTTATCATGTGGAGAGTTGTATTGAGAGGCAGTTTATTGAGCTGCTAGGAGTTGGAAAACATAGCCATAGGATCAAGATAATTGAGTAAATTTTAAGAAGATGATAATTATTAATAACTCCAAGAAAGGTCAGAAGTCATACAAGAAAAGAAATGTATTCTCCCTACATTATAATACATTATAACACTATAATATATTGTCTTGTACAGCAAGGAAGAATATTTTCACAGTTATAATAATAAAAGCACTGAATAGATACTTAACTACAAATTGTGGTAGCTATAGAAGGAGGAAAAAGAGTGGGTAATGGGGATAGCTGAGAGTACTAAAATCTTCATCTACTATAATATAAACTCGATGTGTAAATGTGATGAAATAAGGAATATCTATAGGTATGCGGAGTAAATAGCAGGAAAAAGAAGCTAGAAATTGTAATGGAGTTGCCGCTTCTCAGGATGGAGGAGGAAGGTGGAAGATAGGGGGACATAATTGCTATTTTTTGTTATAAACCTTTTAGCACTATTTGATTATGTAATGTAATATATTGGTAAACATAAAAATTAAACTTGGGGTGAGAAACACTTTTTTCTTACTTTTTTATGTTGACTTTTTAAGATTACAAAGAAATACAGGCTCATTAAAGAAGATTTTGGAAGATGCGTAATAATTTAGAAAAGGAAATTTAAAACTATCCGTCTAGTGTCATCTATTGCTAGGCATTCTTTATTCCTCCGTGTATTATTTCATACAACAGAACCATTTTGTGAATACAATTTAGATCCTTTTTTAGCTTGAGATTTTATTATCAGAGGTTTTCGTATCTTTAAACATTTTCGTAAACATTTTACTGGCTGCATAATAGTCCATCTTATGACATAACATAATTTAACTATTGCCATATTTTTGGACATTTCTTTTTTAGATTCCTCAATTACTAATAACACTATTAATATTTTAAATATATTTTTTCATTGATCTTTCCTAGTGTTTTATTATCTTTACCTAGGAAGAATTCTTAGAAGTAAAATTGCTAGACCAAATGGTAAAAACATTTTTGAGACATTTGGTACGTGTTATTAAATTGCTCTACAGAAAGATTCTTCCATGTCATATTCCCATCAGTAAAGGGAATATCTCATTTCAATGTCACACTGCTGGCCTTGGATTTTGTCATTATAAAAAATCATTTTCAACTAAACCCAAAGTGAAATGGAACAGTTTTTCCCAAGATCTTGGATTTTTTCATATTTTTTAAAATTGATGACAGAAAGATGAGTCCCTAAGAAAAGCCCCACAGAAACCAGAAGATACAAGTCCTTTTCCCCAGTGTTTCACATCTGCATGGTTATTTGTGTGTGGAAGCAGCGCTTGGTAAGATCATTCAGAGGAAGGAAACAGAGACAAGATCTAAATCATGCTATTTCATCATTGACCTCAATGTAAGAAATTTTTGTTCTGTAATGATATTCTGAATGGTGAAATTAATTGATAAATTCATTAGTAGAGATTCATAATCTCTCATTATTTAAAGGGAAGGAGCACATTAACCAAGATTTTTCTGTGATATTTTGCCTGTAACTGTCCTCTTGGGCTAACGGGGGTTTTGCCAATACTACAGGAGCACCCAATTCTGTAGAACCAGGAGTCAATAAAATAATAACAGTGGCTAACATTTGCCGATGTCTTCCAAGACCCCAGACACTTGACTTATAATATTTCATTTAATCCATTTAGCCCCTGTTTGCTAAGCACTATTCCCATTTTATAGATGAGGAAATCAATGATTGAAAGATCTAGCTTGCCCAAGGCCATGTAGCCTGTATGACTGAGAGCTAGAGCCCTTAACAATGGCACTGCCCCTCGGTCTCCTAGATCTTTACCTTGGCTGATAGCCTTTAAGTCAGAAAGTAAGCTGGAAAGCTTTTGGGCTTCTGAGCTGCACACTGAGAGGATTCGAGCACACCTATAGCCGTGTTGTTTCAAGATGGACATGCATCTTGAAAGACACTATAATTTTTAAAAGTCTTCACAGGGTAATAAGAGAGCCACAGTAAAGAGAGGGTGAATAGGGGGTTTTGGAGCTGAGAAGGGAAAACCTGGGGGAGACCAAATAATAGCAAAGAAGGATTTGCTCTATACTGCTTATGAAGACAGAGTCTGGACTGAGAGGTAAATGTGCAGGCAAGGAAATTTCAGTTTGATATATTTTAACTGGTTTCTAATTACATATTAAACTTTAAAGAACTATATAATTAGAAATTTTTATTATTAACAAGAACTTCTCAACAATGAGGCAGGCTCTCTCCTGAGGTAATGAATAAAAATTAATTTCTGATAATTCTTTTGAGAAAGATCTATCTTCACACACTTGGGCTGCGTGTGTGTTGAAGGCAATGCCGGTCTTGGAGAATAACCCACATCATTTACTCCCTGTCGCTGCGCAGCCTCCACTAATTGGTGCCAAACCACTACGGCCAATAACTGCCTCCCCCACCTCCTCCCAACAGCTATCCTCATCCAAGCCGGCATCAACCCTGGTGGGCTGACCCCAGGAAAGATTGTGCCCCACACCCACAAACCCCAGACACAGCTCAGGACTTAGATTTTTTCTCTTTTCTGTATTATAAACGATTTTATACATATGGGAAAAATATAACAAACCTTATACCCATTACCCAGTTCAGTCAAATCCTTATTTTGCTATGTTTAAAAAGAAATAACACATTACAGATACAGTTCTAGCCTTTTATGAACCTCTTCGTATCCTCCCTCTGTCCCCAGAGTTAAACACCATGCTGAATTGGGTATTCATCATCCCTTGCATGCGTGACTATGGATACATTTTTCATCTTATATTCATAGACATGAATATGTGTGTATGTTTCCTGGGGCTGCCAGTAACAAAGTACCACAAACTTGATGGCTTAAAACAAAGGAAATTTATTCTCCCACAGTACTGGAGGCCAGAAGTTGGAGATCAAGGCATCAGCAGGGCCACGCTCCCTCTGAAGGCTCTAGGGGAGGATTCTTCCAGTTCCACGTAGCCCCACGTGTTCCTTGGCTTATGGTAGCATAACCCCAGTCTCTGCCTCTGTTATCAAGTAGCATTCTCCGTATGCATCTCTGCCTTCTCTTCTTACAAGAACACCAGCCATATTGGGTTAGGGCCCACCCTACTGAACGCATCTTAGCTAATTACATCTGCAACAATCCTATTTCCAAATAAGGTCACACTGAGGCCACCTGTGGCCTTCTGGATCCTTGAGTGCAGCCTTTTGACCAAATCCAAATTCTACAGAACAAACCCTTTTAATAAAGGGAATCATTCTGTGAAGTCTGGATTCCATCAAGGGGCCACACTTGGGGATCCGGAGGGCCACATATGGCCTTGAGGCCGTGGTTTCCCCACCTCTCAAAAATTTATGTAAATGAGATTCTGCAACTGGATTTGTTTTACTTATGATTTTGAGAGAAATCGTTATCAATGCTTCTAACTCTAGTTTGTTCATTTTAACAAAGATATAGTATTCCCTTGTATGATCCTACATTCTCCTTTTACGGGCATTTTGTTGCTTCTATTATTTTATTAGTACAAAAAGTACTACAATAAACTGCATATTTTGCTTGTCCACCTGTGTGAAAGTTTGTCTAGAGTGGAACATAAGAGGGTAGTAGCAGGTTCATAGGGTTTCTGCATCTTTAGTCTTTAGAAGATATTGCCCAATTGCTCTTCAATAGTAGTTGCAACAAATTAAACAGCCACCAGCTCTCTTCTAGTGTCCATCCTGCTCAGTATTTAATATAATTAGATTTTTTCATTTTTCATCTGTATGGTTGGTGCTTTAATTTGTATTTTCCTGATTACTACTAGGTTGAATAATGATGCATATTTAGTAGCCATTAAGTTTTCCTCTTCTGAGTTACCTATTTATATTCTTAAGTTTGTTTTCTCTTGCTGATTTATTGAGATTTTTAATATCTTTTGATCCTAATTAGTCAGAGGTTTTTCAGCTGTCCCTCAATGATGTGTGATTTGTCTTTGCACTTTGTTTTTGATCTTTTCTTACACAGATGCTTTTTAAAAATGTTTATATAGTCAAATTTATGAATCTTTCTCTTTGTGATTTGTGTATTTGATATGTGGATTTGTAAGTACAGTATTCTCCTATATTTCCTTTATTTAACTTTTCATTTTGAAATAATTCACACACTGAGAAATTGCAAGTCCTGGATATTCTTCACCCAGATTCACCAATTATCAATATTTGGCCATATTTGTTTTATTATTCTCTGCTCTACACATAATTATTCTATTATTTATTAATATAATCATATGTGTTTATGTTATATAATACCATTATAATAAAAAATTAAAATATAATTATGTACATAATTTTATATATGCATAAATTATATAATTACATTAATCACTATATATTAAGTTTTATTATTATATATTATTATTAATGTTTTTTCTAAGTTGCTTGAAAGTTGTAGCCATTCTGCCTCTTTAATACTTCAGTGTGAATTTCCTAAGAACAAAGACATTCACTTACATAATCATAGTATAATCATCAAACTCAAGAATTTTAACATTGATACAAAACAATGATCTATAGAGCATAGTCAAATTTTTCTAATGTCATTTATAGAAATTTTTCTGGTACAGAATCCAGTTCAGGATCATACATTACATTCAATTTCATGTACATTTAGTTTCCTTTAATCTGAAATATTCCTTCCACCTTTATTTGACCTTAATGACATTGACTTTTTTTTTTTTTGAGTGTATAGGCCATTTAGTTTTGAAATGCTCTCTCAATTGTCACATGTTTCCTCATAATTAGATTCAGGTTATGGCAGAAATATTCTTTTGAATATTCTGTTTTTCTTATTTAAGTCAATAATGAACATCTATTTGTGTATGTGATGTGAGGCAGGGATATATTGTTTTCCCATATGGATAATGATCATCATTAATCAAATAGTGAATTATTTCCTTAAAGGATTTGTAATTCTTATGCTACTTCTGCTATATATCAATTTTCCATTTATACATGGTACCATTTCTGGGATTTATATTCTGTTCCATTGGTTCATTTGTTCATTTCTATGCCAATATAGCCTGATATTAATTATTATAGCTTTATAAAGGGCAAGACAAACTTCTCATTTCTTCTTTTACTTCAAAATTGTCTTGGCTATTATTGAACATTTGTAAGTTACACACACACATATGCTGAAATATTTGCTTTAATTACATCGAATTCATAAATTAATTTCAGGAGAATTGCCATCATTATCTGAAATTTTCCATTAAAGGACTGAAAATGATTTATCACTCTATTTAGACCTTTTATGTCTTTTGATAAAATTTGATAATGTTACACATAAAGGCCCTACATATCTTTTGTTGAGTAAATTCTAGATTATTTTCTAGGTTTTTTGTTTTGTAACTTTAAAAAGTTACCTTTTGAAAAATCCATTTTGTGTTTTTCATCACTAACAGATAAGACAAGTAATTTGTGTGTACTGATTTCACATCCAACAACTTTACTCAATTCTCTTTCATGTCTGTAAGTATGTAGATTTTGAATGTAGATAATTATTGTTGGCAAACAAGGATCTTCATACTGTGGAACAGGGGAATCTTGGTCTATTTAAAGGAAATATATCTAACTTTTCACTATAAAGAATGCTGTGCTTTGAATTTCTTTGGGATTCCTTCTTTAATGTTTTAAGGTGTTAGTCTATTTTTTCTTTTAATTGTAAGTGGCCTCAAAATTCCTACCAGCATACAAACGCGCTGCATTATGCCCTTTAACCCCCACATTCTGCCCCATTTCTCACTTCTCTTTAAATTCTCTTTAAATTTTTCAAAAAGTTGTCTCATTTCTTTTTTTTTTTTTTT